>VSMD01025831.1:0-39022 GCA_008750895.1 Mirza zaza | reverse complement strand
TGATTACGGAGTTGCTATTAATCCATTTGCTTAGCTCCAGTAAGGTTTGCTTTATGAATCTGGGTGCACCTAAGTTGGATGCATATATATTTAAAATTGTTATCTCTTCTTGTTGAACTGTGCCCTTCACCATTATATAATGACCCTCTTTGTCTTTCACTACTTTTGTTGGTTTAAAAACTAAACCGTCTGAAATTAGAACTGCCACGCCAGCCTTCTTTTGGCTTCCATTTGCTTGGAATACTGATCTCCACACTTTTATTTTTAGTCTATATGCATCCTTGGAGGTTATATGTGTTTCTTGAAGATAGCATATACTTGGCCTGTATTTTCTTATCCATTCAGCCAGCCTATGTCTCTTGAGTGGAGAGTTTAAGCCATTCACATTTATTGAGAGAACTGATAGGTGAGGTAGATTATTGTTCATTCTGTTGGGTTGGATGTTGTTGCTTTGATTTCTCTCTTGAGCCATTGTATTATCTGGCCTTTAATCTTTGGGTTTTGGTTGTTTTTATATTCGTGAGTGTTTATTATGGTATTCCGTGCGTAACACTGTTTTGAGTACTTCTTGTAGGGCTTGTCTTGTCTTGGTGAATTCTCTGGGCCTTTGCTTGTCTGAGAATGTCTTTATTTCTCCTTCATATACGAAGCTTAGTTTTGCAGGGAATAAGATTCTAGGCTGGGCATTGTTTTGTTTCAGTAGGGTGAGAATGGGGCCCCAGTCTCTCCTTGCTTTTAAAGTCTCAGAGAAGTCTAGTGTTATTCGAATTGGCTTTCCCTTGTATGTTACTTGCTTCTTTCGTCTTACAGCTCTTAGAAGGGCCTCTTTAGTTGATATTTTGGTCAGTCTGATGACTGCATGTCGTGATGTCTTCCTGTTTGCATTGAATCTCCCAGGGGTCCTCCGAGCTTCTTGAACTTGTGTATCGAGATTTTGAGCAAGGCCTGGGAAATTTTCCTCTATTATATCTTCAAATAGCTTGTCCAACCCTTGAGTGTTGTCTTCTTCCCCTTCTGGTAACCCTATGACCCTCACATTAGGTTTCTTCACATAATCCCACATCTCTTGTAGGCTTTTCTCTTTTCTCTTGTTTCTCTGCTCTATCTCTGTGACTGTTTTATTTAGTTGGAGGGTGTTATCCTCAATCTCTGAGATTCTTTCTTCTGTTTGATCTACCCTGTTCTTGAGACTTTCCACTGTATTTTGTAATTCCCTGAATTGATTCTTCATTTCCAGGAGTTCGGTTAAACTTTTCTCATTATGTCTATTTCTTTAGTGAACTTTTGTTCTAGGTCCTGGAGGCTTTTTGTGGTTTCTTTGTGTTGGTTACTGAGTTGTTCTTGCAGGTCAGTGAGTTTTCTTATGATCCACATACGAAATTCCTCTTCTGTCATTTTGATTGCCTGATTTTGGTTGGTGTCTGTTTCTAGGGAGCTGGTGCTCCTCTTTGGGGGTGTGTTTTCCATTTGGTTCTTCATATTTCCAGAGTTCCTTCGCTGATTTCTTCCCATGTCGATCATTTGTTGTTTCTTTTCTTTAGGTTTTTGTTTGGGTATACACACGCCTTGTTTAGTTTCTGAGCCGGTAGGTGGTGTCTGTGGGTGAGATTTGACCAATCCCTGTATAATGAGTCAGTAGGTGCCGTGAAAAGGGTGTGCAGGATATCCTCCCTGTCAGTAGGTGGCACTTGCTTGGAGGAATAGGCTACGCTGTTGTTTTTGTGTCCTCTTATCAGCTCTTGTTTCTGTAGAGAGGCACTCTAGTGCCTCAGGTGGTGGGTGGGGCCCTGGGACTTCCAGGTGTGTCCCCTCAGTGAGGGCTGGTCTAGGAGAGAGTCTGGGCGGAGCTGGGTTGGGTAAGCCTGCCCTCAGGCACCACCAATGCCATTAGCAGGGGTCAAAGTTCTGTTCTCTGCTTCCAGGAAAAGCCGTCAGGGAGGGGCCGGAATGGACCCACTCAGTCAGAGAGTCTGTGTGTGTGGGTGGGCTGTCTGAGACCCACAGTCTGGACCGGGTCTCGCTTCTTTCCACCCTCCCCAACTCCACAGCTATTCCTGGGCCTCTGCCAGCAGGCCAGACCTCACACCACCAGGCCTCCCCTGCCTGTGGTGCCATTGGGAGGTTCCCTGCGCAGGAACGCCACCTGGGCTGGGCGCAAGGCCTCCTTTTGGGAGGAGGGTTGCCCTCTAGGACGCTGATCTGCCCCTGAAGGCACACACACCTCAGTAGGCTGTTCATGTATATCCCTTCTGTGCCCTGGGCAATGTGAGACCTCGGTGCATGGGATCTGGTCTGCAGGTCTGACCTCTGGGTCCCAGAGTTCAAACTATATCCCCACCAGGGAGAGGAGTGCCAGTCCCAATTCACCCACAGGGAGCCCAAGCTGTGTCTATGTCTCTCAGCCTCAGGGTCTGCACCGTTCTCCTGGGATCACCGTGCCAGCAGCACCTGGGAGGGCTGGCGGGTAGGGAGCTCACAGTCTGAGTTCCCCTTAGTCAGCTGTAGGGCCCCAAAAGGGAAAGTCCTGTTCCCTGTAGGTGCCTCCGGCTGGTGGCTATATTGTCTCTCTGGGCAGCCTCAGGTAGGGTGGGGAGGAGGGGAGAAGGAGGCAATATGGCGCCTGCCTCACGGCTCGAGTCTGTGCACACGGAGGTGCCCCGAGGGAGTTGGGAGCCTGGTGCCGCATCCGCTACTGGCTTACTGCTCACTGGCGGCGGCCGTCACTGGGCTAGTGTCCGCAGGTCTCTCCACCTGCTGGGGAGCCCACCAGCAGTCCGAGATGCAGGGGAGGGGAAACGGCTGATCCACCTACCCTTCCCGCTGGTCTCCGGGCTGCTCCGGCGGTCCCAGCTTCCAGTTCTCCTCCACGAACTCCTCCTGTGGAGTCTCTCGTGGTCTCAGGTACTCCTCCTTCCAACCCTCGTCCGATGTAGGCTCGTCTTCTTGCTTCTTTCTTCTAATTTCTGCTAGAATCTGTCTTTTCTGCAGAGACACTCTGGCGGTGTTTCTCGTCCGCCATCTTGATTCCCTCCTGCTTGTCATTTCTGAATATTTTTTATTTGCAATCATTATTAATCAATAGGTAGAAAAATATATTATATGCTTTGGCTGGGCGTGGTGGCTCAGGCCTGTAATCCTAGCACTCTGGGAGGCCGAGGCAGGAGGATCGCTCAAGGTCAGGAGTTCGAAACCAGCCTGAGCAAGAGCGAGACCCAATCTCTACTAAAAAATAGAAATAAATTAATTGGCCAGCTAAAAATATATAGAAAAAATTAGCCGGGCATGGTGGCGCATGCCTATAGTCCCAGCTACTTGAGAGGCTGAGGCAGAAGGATTGCTCGAGCCCAGGAGTTTGAGGTTTCTGTGAGTTTGAGGCTGATGCCACGGCACACTAGCCCGGGCAACAGAGTGAGACTGTGTCTCAGAAAAAAAAAAGTATATTATATGCTTTATTTTAATTATTTACACCCTAATTTTCAGAATATCAAAGAAAACCCATACAGTCATTTCAATACCTACAGCAAAGCATTTGACAAAATTCAACAACTTTTTGCAATAAAAATGATTAGCAAACTACCAAGAAAAGGGACTTTCCCCATCTTGACTAAAGACATTTATTAAAAACCTACAGGCTGGCCGGGCGCGGTGGCTCACGCCTGTAATCCTAGCTCTCTGGGAGGCCGAGGTGGGCGGATCGTTTGAGCTCAGGAGTTCGAGACCAGCCTGAGCAAGAGCGAGACCCCATCTCTACTATAAATAGAAAGAAATTAATTGGCCAACTAATATATATAGAAAAAAATTAGCCGGGCATGGTGGCGCATGCCTGTAGTCCCAGCTACTTGGGAGGCTGAGGCAGCAGGATTGCTTGAGCCCAGGAGTTTGAGGTTGCTGTGAGCTAGGCTGATGCCACGGCACTCACTCTAGCCTGGGCAATAAAGTGAGACTCTGTCTCAAAAAAAAAAAAAAAAAAAAAAAAAACCTACAGGCTGGGTACAGCGGTTCACACCTGTAATCCCACCATGTTGTGGGGCTGAAGCAGGAGGATTATTTGAGGTCAGAAGTTCAAGACTAGCCTGAACAACATGAGAGTGAGACCCCATCTCTACAAAAAAATTTTTAAAAATTAGGCCGGGCGCGGTGGCTCACGCCTATAATCCTAACACTCTGGGAGGCCCAGGCGGGTGGATTACTTGAGGTCAGGTGTTCGAAACCAGCCTGAGCAAGAGCGAGACCCCGTCTCTACTATAAATAGAAATAAATTAATTGGCCAATTAATATATATGGAAAAATTTAGCCAGGCATGGTGGCGCATGCCTGTAGTCCCAACTACTTGAGAGGCTGAGGCAGAAGGATCGCTCGAGCCCAGGAGTTTGAGGTTTCTGTGCGCTAGGCTGATGCCACGGCACTCACTCTAGCCTGGGCAACAAAGCGAGACTCTGTCTCAAAAAAAAAAAATTAGCTGCATATGGTGGCATACACCTATAGTCCTAGCTACTCAGGAGGCTGAGGCAGGAAGATCATTTGAGCCCAGGAATTCAAGGTTACAGTGAGCTATGATCATACCACTGTACTCTAGCCTGGGTGACAGAGTGAGACCCTATCTCAAAAAAACAAAATCTACAGCTGATATTGTACTCAATGGTGAAAGAGTGAATATTTTCCCCTTAAGATCAAGAATAAGACAAGGATGTCTGCACTCACTACTTCTACTCAATATTGTACTGGAAGTTTTATTTAATGCAGTAAGGCAAAGAAATGGAAGGGAAAGATGAGAAAAAGGGAGGGAGGCAGGGAAAGAAGGAAGGAAGGAAAGGCAAAGTCATAGCATAGAAAGTCAATGTACAAAAATCTGTTGTGTGGTTTTTTGTTGTTGTTTTTTAAACACAGGGTCTCCCTCCATTGCCCGGGCCAGAGTGCAGTGGCACAATCATAGCTCACTGCAGCCTCGAGCTCCTGGGCTCAAGTGATCCTCCCACCTCTGCATCCCAAGGACCTGGGACTACAGTTGCACAGTGCCACGTCTGGCTAAAAAAAAAATTTTAAGAGATGGAGTCTCACTCTATTGCTCAGGTCTTGAACTCCTGAGCTCAAGTGATCCTTCCACCTTCGCTTCCTAAATTGAGGGCATTTTTATATACTAGCAAAATTCTGTTGCAAATCTCCTATGACAATGTTTTATATGTACCTGCCAGTTCATATATTAATTATCAGATGTAATTAATGCAATTGTTTCTTGTCATTCTTCCAGGGGAACCTATGACATTTTAGTAACAAAAGATAATCAAACCCGTTGTGTTGGTCAGTATGACAACCGTGGCAGTTTTGGAGAACTAGCTCTGATGTACAACACCCCAAGAGCTGCTACCATTGTTGCCACCTCAGAAGGCTCTGTTTGGGGACTGGTGAGTGAGAAAAACAGTTCCCCTTGTGTGGCACAGTTTTAATTCCCCTTATTTCTGTGTCTCTGTCTTTGGGCTATTGGTTCACAATATATGTTATACCCAGTTATCTGAAAGACATTGTGGAAGATCTTGTGCAAATGTATTTTTCCATTTCCCCTAAAATTTGTCAGCGAACCATTTACTCCAAGTTACAGGGACAAGGCTGGGTTTTCTGCCCTTATTGTAGCATACAGCTCTTACTACATTTTCTGTTTGTTTTTATAAGACAAGTAAAGAGAGAAGTGATAAAAAGAAGCTGCTCAGAAAAACAAATACCATTGAAAGCTCTGCCAACAGTGTTTTCTATCTCTAGATATCCCAGGACCAACTTTTCTCTGTGTTCAGCTATTCACTTATTTATTGATCTATGCCAATTTCCATGAAAGGGCCCTTTACTGTGACATATTGATGACATACTTAAATTAAGAGTGCTTCTAAAAGATGAGGCATCCAGTGGCTTAAGAATATGGCCAGGCACGGTGGCTCCTACCTGCAATCCTAGCACTCCGGGAGGCCGAAGGGGGAGGATCATTTGAGGCCAGGAGTTTGAGACCATCCTTAGCAAGAGCAAAACCCTGTCTCTACCAAAAATAGAAAAATTAGTTAGGCATAGTGGTATGTGCCTGTAGTAGTCCCTGCTACTCAGGAGGCCAAGGCAGGAGAATTGTTTGAGCCTAGGAGTTTGAGGTTGCTGTGATCTGTAATGATACCACTGCACTCTGGCCCAGGTGACCGAGCAAGACTCTGTCTCAAAAAAAAAAAAACAAAAAACAAAAAAAATTCATTAGTGCCAATTACTGGTTCAGGCAAGATGGAATATCCCCATTTCCCACTAGTCTTCCCTCTTAAAACTAAAAAAAACCTATGGACATCATACAACAAACAGGAAGACCCTGAAAGGTAGAAAAAAGAAGGCGGATCTGGGGATATTGGGAGTTGAGGAAGGACATGACAGTGAGTTCTCTGGATTTCCTTATTGCTTTCCATGTATCCCAGATGGGGTACTGGAAAAGCCTGCAATCAAGACCTGCCAATAGGTACATATAAAAACAGCCCCAAGAAAAGCCTGCTCCTTCTAGCCAAAGGACTAGGAAAATAGCAGCCTAGCAGAACCAAAAACCTTTTTTGATAATATCAGTTCTACTTTAACCAAATACCAAAGGAGAAACTGCTTCTACCTCCCCATACTATCATTGGGCTAAGCAGGAAACTGGACTTCCAACCCTACCCAGCAGGAAAGAGGCAAAATGAGGTGTACATGCTATTACTAGTTAGTACCCTGCTTTCCCTGCCAAAATAGTGTCAGTGGGGCCCAGAAGGGAGCTGAACATGAACCCTGTACATACTCACTATATCTAAACAGGGTGAGTACCTATGAAAAATCATTTTGCAACATATCCAAAATGTCTAAGGAACAATCAAAAATCATTTATACCACGAACAAGGAAATTCTGAATTTAAATAAAAGACAACCAACAGGTGCCAATACCAAGATGACACAGATACTGGAATTAGCTGACAAAGATTTTAAGGCAACCATCATAAAGATGCTTCAACAAGCAATTGTGTTTTAAAAAAAACATGCAATTGTGAATACACTTGAAACATTAAAAAAAAGATCTCATCAGAGAAATAGAAGATAGAAAGAATAGCCAAATGGAAACTTTAGAACTGGAAAATATGATAACCAAAATAAAAACTCACTGAAGCTGGGCACAGTAGTTCATGCCTCTGACCAAAGAAGAATTATTTAAGATAATTATACTATAAAGGGGAGAGGGTCAAAGGACCTAAATGGAAGGAAAGGTGCTTTATTTTACTCAAAGCAGTAAGGTGTTGACACCAGTAGACTGTGATTAAGTTACGTGTGTATAATATAATACCTAGAGAAACCACTAAAAACATCTGTACAAAGAGATGTACTCAAAAGATCTGTAAATTTGGCCAGGCACAGTGGCTCACACCTATAATCCTAGCACTTTGGGAAGCCAAGATGGGAGGATTGCTGGAAGCCAGGAGTTCAAGATCAAAAACTCTCTAAATCAAACAGAATTATAAAAAGGGTTCAGGTAACCCACAGGGAGGCAGGAAAAGTGAAACAGAGGATCAAAAAACAGAGGGAACGACAGAAAACATACAATAAAATGATAGACTTAAGCCCTAGTAAATGAATAGTTAGTATAAATATATTAATAGATGGTCTAAATATACCAATTAAAAGACTAGTAGAATGGATATTTTAAGATGACCCAACTATATGCTATCTATATACTCAAATATAATGATGTTGAAAGTATAAGGTACGAATACTAATAGATACATTTTGCAAACATTAATCAAAAGAAAGCAGGACTGTCACATCTGGGGCAGGGATTTAAAAAGAAAAGAAAAGAAAGCAGTAGTGATTATGTTAATATCAGATAGATTAGATTTCAGAGCAAAGAAAATTATAAGGACAAAGAAGAACATTTACACAATAATAAGTCAATCTACCAAGAAGATATAGCAACCCTACATATGTATACACCAAACAATAGTTTGAAGATATGTAATCAAAATCTGATAAAACCGAAAGGAGGAATAGACAAATTCATAATTACACGTGATACAGACTTTAACATATATCTCTCAATTTGATAGAACTGCTAGACAGAAAAGCAGCAAAGATAGAGAAGAACTTAACGCCATTAATCAACAGAAGCTAACTGAAGTAGAACACTGCACACAACAATAGAATAAACATTCTTTCAAGCTCACAGAACATTCTCCAAAATAGACTATATCCTGGGATATAAAATAAAACTTAAATTTAAAAGAATTGAAATCAAACCAAGTGTGCTCTCTAACCACAATAGAAAGAAACTAGAAATCAATAACAGAGATGTCCAAATACTTGGATGTTAAAAACACATTCTTGAATAACTCAGTGGAAATTGAAAAAAAAAATATGTTGAACTGTAAAACTACCTGCCCTGTTGCTGGGATATAAGGAATAAGTAGATGGGCATAAGAGAAGCAATTCCCTTAGTGCCTGTCACAAGGTGGGTGCTAACAGAATGCTGGCACCAGCTCCCCAAAGCCATGGTTGCTGCTCAACACCCTTCCTTCCTAAGGATTCCTTTCTTTAGAACTCTGTCCTGCCTTTTTTTTTTACCTCCTAGCCTTGTCTTTTGCAGTCTTTTCTTCCTCTTAATGCTTGCTTTTTTTTTTTTTAAGACAGTCTCACTCTGTCACCCCTGTCAGAGTGCTGTGGCGTCAGCCTAGCTCACAGCAACCTCAAACTCCTGGGCTCAAGCCATTCTTCTGCCTCAGCCTCCCGAGTAGCTGGGACTACAGGCATGTGCCACCATGCCCGGCTAATTTTTTCTATATATTTTCAATTGGCCAATTAATTTCTTTCTATTTTTAGTAGAGACGGAGGTCTCACTCTTGCTCAGGCTGGTTTCAAACTCCTAACCTTGAGCGATCCGCCCACCTCGGCCTCCCAGAGTGCTAGGATTACAGGCTCTTCCTGCTTTCTTAAGTGAAGTCAATGGTCCATTAAGATGCCTTTGCTCTTCTGCTTCATTCACTTGCTTTTCAGACCCTAAATCACCCAAAGCTTTAGTACCAGCTCCAGGAAAATAACTCCCAGAGGGTCCTCTCCAGCCTCACTTCTTATTTGTGCCTTGCAGGCCTTGGAAATGCCTTCTGAGGCTGAAGCAGGGAGGACCTGGTATTGTCACTGAGTTTCTCTGAATTGGATCTCACATTCCTGCTTTTACAGGGGGCAGCTGCCACATGGCCCCTATATTCAATCTCTGCTCCTGTTCTCTCTTGCTTGAATGAAAAATCAATAGAAGCTTTCCTAGGGAGCTGCAGTCACTGGAGAGGGTAGCACTCCTGTTCTCTTTTGAACTTCAGAGTTGTTTGTTTGCCTCTGAACACTTGCTGCCTGTGAGACTTTCCTCCTCATTGGTCCATTGGAAGCTCCCCATGATCTTTTCTTCCATTGATAACTCTGAGATTGAAGTATCATTAAACATTCAGTTGACGGAGTAACTCACATAGTCCTCTAATATTTGCTATGGCCAGTTAATTAAACCATAGAAGTTCTTTTATACAGGCATTTATTAGAATTTTCATATTATTTCTTGTAGGACCGGTTGACTTTTAGAAGAATCATAGTGAAAAACAATGCAAAAAAGAGGAAGATGTTTGAATCATTTATTGAATCTGTGCCTCTCCTTAAGTCACTAGAGGTAAAAAGTCTGTTTGAATAAGAGCATTTATGGGGATTGGGAAAAGCTATTAAAACTATTTTATTATTAGGTTTTCAAATCATACCATTCTAACCCAGTTCTGTGTTGCATAGATATTGTGACTTTCAGGTAAGATCTTTTCCTTATAATGTGTCAGTATGTCCATTGTTTCAGGTATCAGAACGAATGAAGATTGTGGATGTAATAGGAGAGAAGATTTATAAGGATGGAGAGCGCATAATCACTCAGGTGAGCATGGGTCTTGCACAATTCCTTTCCTGGAAGTCACCACCTAAAAGACTAGCATCACTTGTCTCCTAAAACTTCTGTGTCCTCCCACTGTTGAGAGCTCATGTTGGGAGGTAATAGGTCATACTTCCTGCAGAGTCCTCTGAAGCCTGTTGATGTCCATCCCATTGACTTACGCAGATCTCTTGCTTCCATTCCCTTTTCCTTGGCTTTTAGTGTTTGTTCTTTTAAATGCCATTTTCTTTTTAACATAACTAAGCTTCATCCATTGCTGTTAAAACCTGAAGAAAGTTGGATGGTTGGACCCTCTACTTTCTCTATATTTAACACAAAGTCATCCTTTTTGCTAATCCAACACAAATTGGAATACTCAGTCTTCAGTGATTAACCAGATTTGTAAGATGTCTAGTATTCCTTAGTGCCTTTTTCTCATGTTATTTTTGGATAATGTAAGGTCCAATCATTGTAACAAGTACTATATAATAATTTTCTTTGTCCATTGTGTTTGCATTTTTAATTATATCTAAATAGTATTAGGGGCTTTTCCTGGCATAAGCTGCCTATTGTTCTGGTAAGAGCACTGGAAAGATAACTGGTTGGTCTAGGTTGCATGATATGTCTATCCTTTTTTTCTTTTTTTCTTTTTTGAGACAGAGTCTCACTTTGTTGCCCAGGCTAGAGTGAGTGCCGTGGCATCAGCCTAGCTCACAGCAACTACAAACTCCTAGGCTCAAGTGATCCTTCTGCCTCAGCCTCCCAAGTAGCTGGGACTACAGGCATGCGCCACCATGCCCGGCTAATTTTTTCTATATATATTAGTTGGCCAATTAATTTCCTTCTATTTATAGTAGAGACAGGGTCTCGCTCTTGCTCAGGTTGGTTTCGAACTCCTGAACTCAAACAATCCGCCCGCCTCGGCCTCCCAGAGTGCTAAGATTACAGGCGTGAGCCACTGCGCCCGGCCTTGTCTATCCTTGAACTCAGTACTGGGACTAGGAGGAGGAAAAACTCAGATTGGACAGGCCTGGCTCCTCTGGATGGAGTTGGCCCCATGAGAACCACAAGGTTTAATCAAAAAGGGAGAGGGACGCTCCCACTGGAAGAGATAAAGGACTATCAAAAATATGATGTCTACTCTAAGTGACATTGCTAAATGTCTTTGTTTTCTAGGAGCCCTTACTGGCAATAATTCTTTTAGTTAGAAATTGGTTTGATTCTATAAACATTTATTAAGGTAGACAAGTAGCACCAGATGTGATAAGCACTATAATTAAAGAAACATATAAATGACAGTAAGAACATGGAAAACGAAGTAATACAGATGGTTTCATGGAGGAAATGCCATTTGAAGAGGATTTAAAGGACAAGTGCAATTTCAGCAACTGGGGACAGGGAAAGGTCTTTCAGGGCAGGAGAACAATATGAGCAAAGGTCAGTGGCGTGAGCTGTGTTTCAGGATAGGTATCCTAATATGGTAAAAATGTAGTCCTAAGTTACAGAAATGGGAGATGTTGACTAGCCACACTAGATTCTAAACCTGAGGTGCTTTAAATAATATTCAAATGAACTCTCCCACCTCAGCCTCCCAGCATGCTAGGATTATTGAACTCTACCTCATTTTGGTTTTAATATGCATTTACTTAATGTCTAATGATGTTGAGCATCTTTTCCTCTGATTTCTTGCCATATGTTTTCTTTGGTAGAATATCTAAACATATCTTTTGCCTATTTTATTTTATTTTTTTTTAGAGACAGACTCTTGGTCTATCACCTACGCTGGAGGACAGTGGCACAATCACAGCTCACTATAACCTTGAACTCATGGGCTCACACAATCCTCCTGTCTCATCCTCCTGAGTAGCTGTGACTACCGGCACAAGCCAGCAATGCCTGGCTGATTTTTAAATTTTTGTTAAAACAGGGTGTTGCAGCCAGGTGTGGTGGCTTACGCCTGTAATCCTAGCACTCTGGGAGGCCGAGGCGGGCGGATTGCTCAAGGTCAGGAGTTCGAAACCAGCCAACTAATATATATAGAAAAAAAATTAGCCGGGCATGGTGGTGCATGCCTGTAGTCCCAGCTACTTGGGAGGCTGAGGCAGTAGGATCACTTGAGCCCAAGAGATTGCTGTGATCTAGGCTGATGCCATGGCACTCACTCTGGCCTGGGCAATAAAGTGAGTCTCTGTCTCAAAAAAACAAACAAAAAAAAAAAACCAGGGTCTCGCTATGTTGCCCAGCCTGGTTTCCAACTCCTGACCTCAAGCAATCCTCCTACCCCAGCCTCCCATAATGCTGGGATTACAAGCATGAGCCACCATACCTGGCTTTGCCCTTTTTAAATTTGAGTTTGTTGTCTATTTTATTAAACCCAGTGTACCTATAATATTATCATTTCAATATCTTAAGTGATACAAAATTTTATTAATGAGATATTTTACATTTTTGTACTAAATCTTTAAAATCTAATATGTATTATACATTTAATAGCACATCAAAATTTATACTGGCCACATTTCAAGTACTCAGCCACATTCGACTACTGGCTACTGTATTGAGCAGTTCAGTTCTAAACTTTCATAGTTTTAGCTCTTTAGGTCTATGATCCATTTTGAGTTAATTTGTATATATGGTGTAAGGTTAGAGTTTGCATGTGGTTATCTAGTTGTGCCAGCACCATTTGTAAAAGAGATTATCCTATCCTGTTGCCTCAATACCATTGTTGAAAAGTCCATATATGCCATATATGTTTGAGTCTATTTCTGGTCTCTTCTTTTGCGTTGATCTCTGTCTGTATGCCAACACTACACCGTCTTGATTATAATAGCTTTTTTTTTTTTTTTTTTGAGACAGAGTCTCGCTTTGTTGTCCAGGCTAGAGTGGGTGCCGTGGCATCAGCCTAGCTCACAGCAACTTCAAACTCCTGGGCTCAAGCAATCCTCCTGCCTCAGCCTCCCGAGTAGCTGGGACTATAGGCATGCGCCACCATGCCCAGTTAATTTTTTCTATATATATATTAGTTGGCCAATTAATTTCTTTCTATTTATAGTAGAGACGGGTTCTCGCTCTTGCTCAGGCTGGTTTCGACCTCCTGACCTCGAGCAATCCGCCCGCCTCGGCCTCCCAGAGTGCTAGGATTACAGGCGTGAACCACTGCGCCCAGCCTATAATAGCTTTTTATAGGAAGTCTTTTTTTTTTTTTTTTTTTGAGACAGTCTCACTCTGTTGCCTGGGCTAGAGTGCCATGGCGTCAGCCTAGCTCACAGCAACCTCAAACTCCTGGGCTCAAGCAATCCTCCTGCCTCAGCCTCCCGAGTAGCTAGGACTACAGGCATGTACCACCATGCCTGGCTAATTTTTTCTACATATTTTTAGTTGGCCAATTAATTTCTTTCTATTTTTAGTAGAGATAGGGTCTCGCTCTTGCTCAGGCTGTTCTCAACTCCTGACCTTTGAGCGAACCGCCCGCCTCCCAGAGTGCTAGGATTTCAGGCATGAGCCACCATGCCTAGCCTGCCTAGCTAATTTCTTTCTATTTTTTAGTAGAGACAGGATCCGGCCTATATAGTAAGTGTTGAAATCAGATCATTTAAACCTTCCAAGTTTATTATTCTTTTTCATAGATTTTGCTATTCTATATAAATTTTAGAATCAGTTTTTGAATTTTTACAAAAAAAGCTTGCTAAGATTTTTTACTGAGATTATGTTGAATGTGTAGATCAATTTGGGAAGAATTGACATCTTAAGTATAGTTAAATCTGATTCATGAGCATATCTCCATTTATTTAGGTCCCCTTTAATTTCTCTATAATGTTTTGTAGTTTTCAGGTGTGGTGTTCAGGTGTTGGCCATCTTTATTAAATTTATCCCTGGATATCTAGTATTTTTGACTTTGTTATAAGTGATTCTATTTTTCAGTTTCCAATTATTTGTTGCTAATGTATAGAAATACGACTGAATTTTGTATATCAAGCATGTGGTATTCCATAATCTTGCTAAACTCATTTTAGTAGCGTTCTTTGGAGCTTCCTTAGAATTTTTTTTTTTTTTTTTTGAGACAAGGATCTCACTCTGTTGCCTGGGCTAGAGTGCAGTGGTGTCATCATAGCTCTCTGCAACCTCAAAGTCCTGGGCTCAGACAGTCCTCCTGCCTCAGCCTTCCAAGTAGCTGGGAGAACAGGTCCATGCCACCACACCTAGCCAATTTTCCTATACTTTGTAGAGATGGAGTCTTGCTGTGTTGCTCAGGCTGGTCTCAAACTCCTGGCCTGAAGTGACCGTCCCGCCTCGGCCTCCCAGAGTGCTGAGATTACAGGCAGTCTATATACCTTTATATTTTGTCTTATTCCTCTGGCTAGGGCCTTCAGTGCAGTATTGAGTAGGAGATGATGAGAGCTGACATCCTTAGCTTGTTCTCAGTCTTGGGGGAAACATTCAGTCTTTAACCATTAAGTAGGATGTTAGCTGAAGGTTTGGGTTGTTTCACGTTGTTGTTTTAGAGATGGGGGTCTCACTGTGTTGCGCAGCTGTTGGAATGCAGTGACTATTCACAGGTATACTCATACTGTTCTACAACCCTGAACTTCTGGGCTCAAGTGATCTCTGTCTCAGCCTCTTTAGTAGCTAGGACTGTAGGCACTTACCACTGCACCTAGCTTGCTGTAGGTTTTTTTAATAAATGCTTGTAATTGGATTGGGAGAGGTCTCTTCTATTCCTAGTTTGCTGAAAATATTTGTCATGAAAAGGTGTTAAATTTTGTCAAATGTTTTTGGTGCACTATTGAGATGTTCACCTGGTTTTTTATTTTTAATTTGTTAATGTGGTGAATTACTTTTATTGATTTTTTTAATATTAAACCAAACCTGAATCCTACTTGGTTATGATATGTTATTCCTTTTATTTGTTATTGGGTTTGATTTGCTAAAATTTTGGTAAGGATTTTTGTGTTTGCTCATGAGGGATATTGATCTATAGTTTTCTTTCTTTGTCTTTGTCTGTTTTTGGTATCAACAAGACTGCCAAGTTATTTCAGTGTTAGGTAAGTTTTGAGAACCACAGCTCTAGATAATTCTAAGACTTGATAATACCTTCATATTAAGAATACTTAATGGGAAAGTTTGAGAAGTACTCACAGCAGTAAGAGCACAGCTGTCCAAGGAGACTTAAGATGGGAGTCTACAAATACTGAAGATCAAAGTTTATAGATAACATTGAAACGATTATATTCCCAAACTTGAAGACTATAGGGAAATTTCTAACTTTAAAATGCCCGCCATAGAAAAGACTGAAAAGTAAAGAGCTAAATATCCAGGCCAGGCGCGGTGGCTCACGCCTGTAATCCTAACACTCTGGAAGGCCAAGGCTGGCGAATTGCTCGAGGTCAGGAGTTCGAAACCAGCCTGAGCAAGAGCAAGACCCCGTCTCTACAATAAAAAGAAGGAAATTAATTGGCCAACTAACATATATATAGAAAAAATTAGCCAGGCATGGTGGCGCATGCCTGTAGTCCCAGCTACTCGGGAGGCTGAGGCAGCAGGATTGCTTGAGCCCAGGAGTTTGAGGCTGCTGTGAGCTAGGCTGATGCCATGGCACTCACTCTAGCCTGGGCAACAAAGTGAGACTCTGTCTCAAAAAAACAAACAAACAAAAAAAAAGAGCTAAATATCCACCTGAAGAGAATAGGGAAAAAGTAACAAAAAGAAAATAGAAGGAAAGAAATAATAAGATAAAGAATGTAATGAAATAGAAAATAAACATCCAATAGGATTAATGAAAGGTAAAAGTTGGTTCTTCAAAAAGACTGAAAGAATTGACAAGTCTCTGTTAAGACTGAGGAAGAAAAAGAGATGGCACAAAAAATATAAGGAATGTAAAAAGGAACATCACTCTAGATGCTACAGATATGTGAAAGGTATTAAGAATATCATGGCCAACTTTATGCCAGTAACATCGAATTTTAGATGAAATGAATAAATCCCTAGAAAAATAGATCTTTCCAAAACAGACTGAATATGGTCTGTCTTCAGTACCTGTCCCTCTTGTTGACTCTGCCTCTGGCTTTTTCTCAGTTTCCTTTATGGCTCCCCCTCCTTAGTCAGTTCCTATCATGCAGCTATTTGTGTAGTGCTAGAACTTCATTTGGCTCTACTCGGTGTAGGGTACTGCCCACTATAGCAGCACAGATACTCACAGACACTCCTTTATAAAGCTGTGGCTTTCACTCCCAACATAGGGCAATGATATATCTTGGGACCAGTTTAATTCAGGAATATCAGCTGTGTATAGTGCCCACTTGGGGCTCTGTGTGGTTGTCAAAGGACATGAAGTCTTATGAGTACTTAGAAGAATATAGATTCTCGCTGAAGACATAAGACCTACATGGAATAAGAACACATGATTAGTATTGAATTAGCTAGTGTAGATAGCTGGTCATTGCTTTAGAAGTTAATAGTGAGGGGTCAGAAACTGAAGTGTGCCTGAAAGCCTCTTCTCCCGTACCTGCTTTCCTAACTTGCACCTCTTTCTAGCCTTTGTTCATATCTCACCTTGTCAATCAAGCACTGTTGTACAAAGTAGCCACTCCTCCCCTAGCACTCATATTCCCTGCTCTACTCTTCTCCTGTAGCACTCATCACCTTGCAAGTCAACATATTATAATTTACTGATTGATTGAATATGTTGATTGTTTATAGTTTGTTTACTCTGCCAGACTGTAAGTTCTACAAGGGCAGTACAGGGATATTTGTTTTGCCCACTGATATATATATCTCACATGCCTAGAACAGTGCCTAGCACATAGTAATTACTTAGTAAATTATTTGTTGAATTACCTGAATGACTGTTTCAGCCATGTTTAAAATCAAAATAAGCAAAGGAAAAGCCTGAGGCTCATAACAGTAATATCATAGCACCTCCCTCACCAATACAGAGGCTTCTAGATCTATTCTATCCTGTTGAGGGCTGTGTTTGATGGTCAAGATCATCTCTGAGCCCCATTTACCAGGAGGTAGACAGGAGTCACCTTGACACTGTCTCCAGCAATCTTGGCTACTCCTTCCTGTCAGAGGTTTCAGTAGCAGACCAATGTACAGAATCAGAAAAGTGATGCTCTGTGCATTTGGCAACCTCGCATATTCATGGAGATAAATCTGAATATTCCATGTTAAGAGGTGGGAGATGTTATTAGTCTTAGATTGACGTCCCTCCCCAGTGACCAGGATTCTCGTGTTATGTTCTGAATTTGTTAGCTATTAATTCATTTATAGAGTTGGAAAATAAATACAAATCAGAGCTCAAGCAGTGAAAAAACAACCTATTCTGTATTCCCCTTAAACACTTTGTATGGCTCTGACCTGACTTCCTCTTTTCTTTCAGGGTGAAAAGGCTGATTGCTTTTACATCATAGAGTCCGGTGAAGTGAGCATTTTGATTAGAAGCAAGGTGAGCTTATGTGTGATGGTATGACTTATGCAGTAAAGAGCTAGATGTATACACAGAAAGTAACTGTTTGTTTTAAATAATGTGACATGTGTTTAGTGCACCAGACCATCATTGTTATATGAAGTATGTTACTGGCAAAGACTCATGTTTAAACCCATCCATTGATACAGATTTAGGATATTTCTTCTTGTTCCTACTGCCTTGGCCTCTGTTACGTTATTTTTTTTTTTTTTTTTTTTTTGAGACAGAGTCTCACTTTATTTGCCCAGGCTAGAGTGAGTGCTGTGGTGTCAGCCTAGCTCACAGCAACCTCAAACTCCTGGGCTCAAGCGATCCTGCTGCCTCAGCCTCCCAAGTAGCTGGGACTACAGACATGTGCCACCATGCCCGGCTAATTTTTTTTTTCTATATATATTAGTTGGCCAATTAATTTCTTTCTATTTATAGTAGAGATGGGGTCTCGCTCTTGCTCAGGCTGGTCTCGAACTCCTGAGCTCAAATGATCTGCCCACCTCGGCCTCCCAGAGAGCTAGGATTACAGGCTTGAGCCACCGCGCCCGGCCTCTGTTACGTTATTAATGATATGATGGATATTGGCCTACAAATAAATAAGAAAAAGATAAAAACCTTAATAAAAGTGGGGAAATTATATAAAAAAATACATATGGGGTAAATATGAAGAAAGCTTCTTTTTTGGAGCACTGCTGAGGAGGCCTCCAAGGACAATTTTTTTTTATTAAATATATACATTTATTTTTTCTCTTTTTTTCTTTTTTTAATACTCTCCTTGCTACTTCCATACAAGGACAATTATTATTATGGTCTTTTGATGGATGAGGTGACCTAGAAAACTGATAACCTATAAGTAGGAATGATTCTTGCCAGTAAATTCATCATCACCAGATTTCCGTTCCTCTGTTTCTTTCTCCATCCACCCCTCCCTCCTATCCTCCCTTCCTCCCTTCCTTCCTTCATACATATTTAGTAAAAGTTAATATAGAGAAAGAAAGAAAAACATGATTACTGTCTATAAGATAGCTTGATTCTTAATTTAAAATAGATCTGTTGTTTCAGATGAAATAATAGTTGGAAACTTCTGTGTTGTTTTACTAGTTTTGGGTGTATGTTTGTACGTTTCTCAGATATTCATTGAAATCTGTGATCACAGCATACATAGTGCTAGGTGTATAGAGTCAGCAACAGCATGGCACTGGGGACTTGGGGCGGGGGCTCCCAGAAATGCAGAGGCTTGGGCTGTGCCCCAATTCTACTGAGTCAGAATCTGCATTGTAAGAAAACCTGCATTGTAAGGGAGCTGGTGAGAATGTGATAGTGTGATAAGTGCTACTCTATAGAAGGGACTAAGTGGCATGAATGTCTGCAGTCCCAGAAAATGATATAGCAATTGGAAAGAGAAAGTTGGCTTAGGTTTCAGAACAAACAGTTCAGTGCATAAGTATGGAAGGAAGGTCCACTGCTAGTGTAGCAGTTTTACTTATTTTAAAACTTAACCTAGGCCAGGCACAGTGGCTCACGCCTGTAATCCTAGCACTCTGGGAGGCCAAGGCAGGAGGATTGCTCAAGGTCAGTAGTCAAAACCAGCCTGAGCAAGAGTGAAACTCTGTCTATACTAAAAATAGAAAGAAATTACTTGGCCAACTAAAAATATATAGAAAAAATTAGCCAGGCATGGTGGCGCATGCCTGTAGCCCTAGCTACTCGGGAGGCTGAAGCAGAAGAATTGCTTGAGCCCAGGAGTTTGAGGTTGCTGTGAGCTAGGCTGACGCCATGGCACTCTAGCCCAGGCAGCAGTGAGACTCTGTCTCAAAAAAAAAAAAAAAACAACCTTAAAAAATAATTTTCTTTCTGCCTATAACATAAAATGGTTCTTAAAGATTGAGACTAATTCTAATTCTTACTAATAAATTCTAAATAATTTTTACTTAAATTATTGTTTAGAAGATGGATTGTTTTTAAAAATTAGGAAACTATAGATATTAAATACAATGTAGTATATTATTTTTAAACAATATTTACTTAAGTCTTCTTCTAAAAAATGGGAGGGAGAACCACTAACTTAAGGTACAGTAGTACTTAATAAGAAATTTTGTCACTGTAAAATGTTGTCCAAGAAAGGCACAATCTCAAATCAGAAAGCAGCCGGGCTCGGTGGCTCACGCCTGTAATCTTAGCTCTCTGGGAGGCCAAGGTGGGCGGATTGCTCAAGGTCAGGAGTTCAAAACCAGCCTGAGCAAGAGCGAGACCCTGTCTCTACTATAAATAGAAAGAAATTAATTGGCCAACTAATATATATAGAAAAAAAATGAGCCGGGCATGGTGGCGCATGCCTGTAGTCCCAGCTACTCAGGAGGCTGAGGCAGGAGGATCGCTTGAGCCCGGGAGTTTGAGGTTGCTGTGAGCTAGGCTGATGCCATGGCACTCACTCTAGCCTGGGCAACAAAATGTGGCTCTGTCTCAAAAAAAAAAAAAAAGTCAAATCAGAAAGCAATAGCCCAGGGTTGTGGCTTACTACCTAAGAGAAGCATTGTCATTATTTAGAAAGAATTAGCAAAAGACCTTGTCTTTTCCCCTGTGCCTCAAAAGTCAGCATCTCCCAGAAGTATATTTAATCTTCCACAGAAAATGATATGCACCTTACCTCTTGATATTTAGCCATTACCTGAAAGATGTTAGGACTCAGATGAAGCCCCAGGTAAAAGCCAACTCCTCTAATTAAGCAAGACCACGAGATCAGTCTATGGAGTTTACGTGGTACATTAGAGTTTTTGCAAAGTGAATTCCTCAGTAATTGTGTTGATTGTGGTGAGAAGGGAATACAAGAGTGTACCCCTGAACATGCCCAGCTGTGATCGTGATGTCAACCCAGATCATGTTCTTTACCTGCTGTAGACTAAAACAAACAAGGATGGTGGGAACCAGGAGGTGGAAATTGCCCGCTGCCATAAGGGGCAGTACTTTGGAGAGCTTGCACTGGTCACAAACAAACCCAGAGCTGCTTCAGCTTATGCAGTTGGAGATGTCAAATGCTTAGGTAAGAAAAATTATTTATGCATTAATATTTTTTTCTAACTTACAGTATTATTTTTTCTCATCAGCAAGCCTTAACTTATTACATTAGCTCTTAACTCACATCTCAGCCTGGACCATTTATGTGACCAACCAGAGATGGGTGAATGTATTCTTTTAGCAAATGTTTCTAAGCACTGACTACAGCCTTATGAGCAAGACAGGCATACAGGCCCTCTGGCCATATGAAAAGAATAATAATGGAGGCAGATGTTCCTGTGGGGGAACAGGGAGATCAGGTGCTGCTTGACTGTGTGAAGTCTCAAACTTACATAAGCCACTCCTACTGAGTTCATATAGAAATGCCTCTTTTTCCAAGTGCCCAGTGTACCAAAGTCTAATCTTCTACATGAATGGGTATATTCAGGAAAAGGTTTACATGATGGAAATTACTTGAATTTTTAGAGAATTCATTCTCTCCCTTACCTCTTTTTAACAATGCAGTTATGGATGTACAAGCATTTGAGAGGCTTCTGGGGCCCTGCATGGACATCATGAAGAGGAACATCTCACACTACGAGGAACAACTGGTGAAGATGTTTGGCTCCAGCATGGATCTAATTGACCCTGGGCAGTAGGTGCGCCACACCCCAGAGCCTTCTCAGTGTGACACCAAAACCTTCCGGTCAGCCAGAGAACACAGAAAACAGACACGACAGAACCGTTCCTGCTGTTGCCACCACTGCTGCCATTGCTGTGGTTATGGGCATTTAGAAAACTTGAAAGTCAGCACTAAAGTATGGGCAGAGGTTCAACCCACACCTCCACTTTGTTTCTGAAAGCCCATTATTAGACCTCTTGTAATGATTACTCCAACCCAGTTTTTACATCTTTGGTTCAGAATGGCATGTCTCTCCAACAATTTAAGTGCCTGATACAAAGTCCAAAGTGTAAACATCCTCCTTTCCTCTCTTGCTGCTACTGTTGCTTTTGGAAGTTACCACAGGGTCTGCAGAAATCTGTATAACTGTAGACACCTCTTCCAATCTTTCTCAAAGGAGGAAATGTAGTCTTTAATCTCTTCATTTGTCCTTTGAGAAAGTCCACATTTGTTCACAATTACAGCCTTTGGTTTTAAAAATGGAGGCAGATGACAAGGATGTCTGTGGTCCACTGGCACTGTACTGCCTACTGACAGCTGCACACATTATAGCTGTCTTCACACCCAGAGTGAGGCTTAGGCAAAGGCCCTACCCAGGATCAGTGAGTCAGCACCCTAGAGCAAACTGATAGGGCAATGAGACCCATGTTAGAGCAGAAAATTTGGGTTTGGCACATTTTACCTGTAGTAGAGATCCAGGAAAGGTTTTCTGGGTTGGGGGTTTTGCTTTTTAATTTCTTTAGTAGGTTTTGGTTTTTTTAACCTCTGTGCAGTTTGCATGAACAAACTGTTATCCATTAAGAAGGAGACTGGAAGGTTGACATTAAGGGTCTGGAAGGTTGACATCACTTTATCCAACCTAGATACTTTCTCGAGCAACTCCTACTGTTTGTTTCCAATTGTCCCTACCCGGTAATGGCAGTATACGGGCAAGAGGTTATACTACAAAGAGAGCCCTTTCCTTCTACTCCAGAATTGTTGCATAGCTTTGCCGTTGAACCCATCAATTTTTAAACTCTAAAGGAAAAGCTGGTTTTTTTGAAATGAGAGAAAATTCTTTCTCTATTTAGGGATTTCTTTTTTTTTTTTTTGAGACAGAGTCTCACTTTGTTGCCCAGGCTAGAGTGAGTGCCATGGCGTCAGCCTAGCTCACAGCAACCTCAAACTCCTGGGCTCAAGCAATCCTCCTGCCTCAGCCTCCCAAGTAGCTGGGAATACAGGCATGTGCCACCATGCCCGGCTAATTTTTTCTATATATATTAGTTGGCCAATTAATTTCTTTCTATTTATAGTAGAGATGGGGTCTCGCTCTTGCTCAGGCTGGTCTCGAACTCCTGAGCTCAAACGATCCGCCCACCTCGGCCTCCCAGAGAGCTAGGATTACATATTTAGGGATTTCTACTTGGGCATATTCATATATATGTGGCGTTTGTCAGCTAACTCAGGCATTCATCCTAAAAATCGACAACTCTGTTTTAAAAAATTTGCATCAAATTACAATTTCATAGAATTACTGTGAAGGCCTTTCTTGTTAAGATGTTGGGATGTTTGGGGTTCCATTTGTTAATCCCAGAAGAAGGCAATTTAGCTTGTATTTAAAACTTTTTCAACCTTTTAATTATATCAGGTAGAATTCTGATGAATTATCCTAATTAGCTCTATTTCAGAATGAATTTTTTTTCCTTCAGAATGTCTTAGAATCAGATGCTATAAGGGCTACTAGAAGCAGTGTGAAATTTGCATAAATTTGAGTGCGGTGGCCAAGTTTATCTTAAATGAAGAGACCTTTTCCAATATGCTTTTTTGTTTCTTTTTATTTGTGTAACTCAATAAATCCCTAAGAAATACGTGCTGGGGCTTGAGTCGTTCCTGTTATGGATAATGATAGAGCCCACACAGTCACCTTCCACTGTCTACATAAGCTAGGCTCTCTGCTTTTGGACAGTGTGACTGAGAAATTTCCAGAATGGATAACCCATCACAACCTTGGTAATTCCTCCTTTTTCTCTTATGCTCGATGAACTGACAGCAGAAGGACTCTTTTCATAATGTCCTAGGTAGCCTACATTGCAACTCTCAGAATTATGAAAGGTTATAATTAATACTCCAAAACAGGCAGCTACCACTGGTAAAGCCTGTGTGGTGATCCCACATTTTCTTGAGGTTCTTCTTTTCTATGATGTTGCTTTGTTATCAAATAAATTCAGAAAGCAATTCTTGTACTTTAACAGACAAGAACCATACCCGTTTCTTGCACGGGTACATTGGGCTTCAGGAGTGACACAGAGGTCCAGCCCCAGACCTTGTGAAGACTTTGTTTGAACACCAAGCAGATACCTACACCCCAGCCCCCATGCCAGCATTATTTAGGGCTGGCTGTGAATTCTGTGCCAGAGTCACTCCTATGGGCTGCTAGGGATGGGACTTCTCATCCCACCTCTCACACATCCCAGTCTAGTCTTTCTCTTCACAGAGCCCCCCTTGACACCTCTGACTCACTGGTGGTTACTGTTTTACAGAATAGAATCGATCAGGTTTAAGTCCTCCTGCTTTAATGACTAGTTGATATGGATGATCCATCCAGACCCTCACTACATATAGGGTCCCTGGGAGCATTTAGATTGAAAAAGGGAGACTTTAAAGGGACCAGTGTGAGTGAAATAGGACATAGCCATTACCACAGTGCCAGGACATGACAGCGTTCCAAATTTTTTTGCAGCATGGAGAATCAAAGGTGGCAGACCAAGTTTGACTCAGGGCTGTGGTGTCCATGTTGTCCACATCAGGCAAGCCCTGCACTGATGGTTGAGTCTCACAGGAAGGAGCGTGTGTTAAGAAGAGATCCCTTTATTAACTGTTTTATGTTGTTCTCTTCTATGGTTAGAGCTTCCTGCCCTCTTTTCTGACTTTGCCGTTCATTTTAGTTGGTAGAGAATATTCCTGAGAGCCTTGAAGTCCAACCTGCATTATTGTCCTTCCTTTTGGCCCCCAGATTATCCCACCCATTCTCTTCTCTTGGTTGAATTCTCTGAAGGAAGGATTCATGTGCTTTTGTCCTCTTAGTCAATGGTCTTTATGTATAATTGTATTGTATATAATTGCTATAGATTCTCAGAAATCAGAGTAGAGCTTTACTTTGAGCAGTTTAATGAATGAATTCAGCAGCAAAGTGGCAACACATGGTTCTCCAGCCAGGGGAGATTACGTTCATCCTCTGATTGCTTGGATTCTCTGCTCACAGTGGTGGAGTAGTCAGTGAAAGGTGCCACTGGTGCCCCACAGCACCCTGAGCACACAGTGCTTTGTATGTCATGTCATAGTGTACAAACAATCCTCTCTCATTTAGAAAAAGTGAAAGAGCACTTTGCACAGAGAAAAAGGAGAAAGACCCATGAATGTCATCTTTTATCTTTTGTTTTCAGTTGGCTGATGTTGGAATTTTTGTTCTTGACATGCACTTGTAAACCAATCTTGCCAAGATACGAGGTGTTTTGGTTTTTCACTATGATTACCTCTTGTTCTTCCTGTCTTGACTGCTGACGCTCCTCAATGATTCTAATGTCTATTTTATGGGAAGCAGTCTTCCCATGGGTTTCCTTTACATACTGCAGGGCTATCTTTATACTTTAGAAAAAAAAAAAAGGACAAAAACTGTCCCTAACCTCATGGGGGATTTGCATAAAACCATTTAGCCCACCTTGTGCAAAGAGTAGATTCCTCATTGTTTTTTTTAAGCTCATTGTCATAAAAAGAACTCTAATTCAGCATTATTGTGCTACCTCAAAGGTAAAAATGTTTTAAGGTCTTCTTTTGTTTCTGAATTCTACACATAGTGTTTCAAATGTCTCTCAATTGGAATTATTTTTTAAATCATTGGGGTGAATCTTATTTTAACCTGTTTTACACTTGTATTTTAATCTCAGATGAATAAGTAATTGGAAAGTGATCAATTATTGCTCTGTAGTTTTAAAGATATAATTAAAGTCATTGAGAATTAAATCATTGTTTTGCCATAAACAAGGTTGGGTTTTTTTAAAAGGAAACTCTAAGACTCGGCTTCACTCTTGATTAATAAAGGCTAACAAATCATGTCTGGCTTTCTGGTGCAGTCATGTGTTTGCCCTGTCTTGTCAGGGCTCCAGGCCATCACAGCACTCACCTGGCAGATACACTGTTGGGAATTGGATATGAGCCCTTGGAAATCAGGGAGGAGCCTTGAGCATGTGTACTAGTCGGAGTTCTCCAGAGAAGCGGTCAGTCAATAGGGTGTGTGTCTGTTTGTAAAGAAAGAGATCATAAGGAATTGGGTCACACAATTATGGAGGCAGGCAAGTCTCAAGATCTGCAGGGTGAATCTATAAGCTAAAGACCCAGGAGAGCTGATGGTTTAGTTCCAGTCCAACTCTGAAGACCTGAGATCCAGGAGAGCTGATGTAGTTCTGGTCCAAAGACCAGCAGGCCAAGACCCAGGAGGAGCTGATGTTTCAGGTAGAGTCCAAAGGCAGGAAAAAAGCCAATGTCATAGATCAAAGGCAGTCAGGGGAAGGGTCAGCCTTTTCATTCTATTCAGGCCTTCAACTGATTGGATGGGGCTCACCCACATTAGGGAGGGCAATCTGCTTTACTCAGTTGACCAATTTAAAGTTAGTCTCATCCAAAAGCATCCTCACAGAAACACCTACAAAAATGTTTGACCAAATATCTGGGCCCCTCATGGCCCAGTAAAGTTGACACATAAAATTAAACATCACAACATGGTACTTGAACTGTTGTGATGATGTGCAAGGGTATCCAATATACCTCTTGCTAAGAAGATGAACTCACCAATGAAATCCAGCAGAAAACATCTCCTTCTAACAGTATTACTTATATCATTTCCTTCTATGTAGCATGGCTATAACCAGAACTAGCAAGAATGCTATGCCAGCCCATTCTACCTATAATTTCTTTCCAGGTGGCCAAAGGAAGCTCATTCTATAGTAAAACTATGTTCCATTTTATCTTGCTCTCATTTAGACAGAGACACCTGCCTGTACCAAAGGGCCAAGTGGTGGGATCATATGAAATACCCACCGAGGGCCCAAGAAACTGGTAGCTGAACCCTCTCAAAGCCAAACTTGTCTTCTTTCAAAAGTGGCCAGCTGGGCTAGGGTGTGGCGGGTCACGCCTATAATCCTAGCACTCTGGGAGGCCGAGGTGGGCAGATCTTTTGAGCTCAGGAGTTCGGGACCAGCCAGACCGCATCTCTACTATATATAGAAAGAAATTAGCCAAACAACTAAAAATATATAGAAAAAATTAGCCGGGCATGGTGGCGCATGCCTATAGTCCCAGCTACTTGGGAGGTTGAGGCAGGAGGATCACCTGAGCCCAGGAGTTTGAGGTTGTTATGAGCCAGGCTAAGGCCATGGCACTCTAGCCTGGGCAACAGAGTGAGACTCTGTCTCAAAAAAAAAAAAAAAATGGCCAAATGCAGTGGCTAACACCTATAATCCTAGCACTCTGGAAAGCTGAGGCAGGAAGATTTCTGAGGCGAGAGGTCAGGAGTTTGAGACCAGCCTGAGCAAGAGCGAGACCCTGTCTCTATAAGAAAAAAATAGAGGCCGGGCGCGGTGGCTCACGCCTGTAATCCTAGCACTCTGGGAGGCCGAGGCGGGCGGATCGTTTGAGCTCAGGAGTTTGAGACCAGCCTGAGCAAGAGCGAGACCCCATCTCTACTATAAATAGAAAGAAATTAATTGGCCAACTAATATATATAGAAAAAATTAGCCGGGCATGGTGGCACATGCCTGTAGTCCCAGCTACTTGGGAGGCTGAGGCAGCAGGATCGCTTGAGCCCAGGAGTTTGAGGTTGCTGTGAGCTAGGCTGACGCCATGGCACTCACTCTAGCCTGGGCAATAAAGTGAGACTCTGTCTCAAAAAAAAAAAGAAAAAAATAGAAAAATTAGCTGAGCCCGGTGTGTGTGCCTATAGTCCAGCTACTCAGGAGGCTGAGGCAGGAGGATCACTTGAGCCCAGGAGTTTGAGGTTGCAGTGAGCTAGGATGACACCACTGCACTCAAAAGTGGTTTGGTTTTAGTGGTGGTATTCCTATGACTCAAGAAGTTCTAGTATAGACAACAGGATGGAGATTGCTCAAAGAACTAAAAGTAGACCTACCATTTGATGCTACAGTCCTACTACTGGGTATTTACCCAAAGGAAAAAAAGCCATTTTGCCAAAAAAAGACACTTTGCATTTGAATTTTTATTGCAGCACAATATATAATCACAAAGATGTGGAATCAACCCAAGTGCCCATCAATTCATGAGTGAATTAATAAAATGTGGTATATGTATATGATGGAGTGCAATTGAGCCATAAAAAATGAATTAATACCTTTTGTAACAACCTGGATGAAACTGGAGACCAGTGAAGTATCACAAGAATGGAAAAACAAATACCACATGTATCGTTATTAAATTGGAACTAACCAATCAGCACTCATGAACACTTGGGGGGAAGTAAAACTCAACAGAAATCAAGCAGGTGGGAGTGGAGAGGAGGGGATAGGTGAAATTACACCTAACTGGATGATGGGTACATTTAAATTTTGACTCAAGCTGTACAAAAGCAATCTATGCAACCAAAACATTTGTATCCCCATTAATGTTCTGAAATTTTTTTAAAAAGTTATAGGATAATGTCAAGATCATATCATCTACAGTCTCAGCATTACATGAAGATTTTTTTTTCTTTCTAAGAGACAGGATCTCACTCTGTTGCCTGGACTGGAGTACAGTGATGTGATCATAGCTTACTGTATCCTCAAGCTCCTGGGCTCAAGCAATCCCGTTACCTCAGCCTCCTGAGTAGCTGGGATTGTGCCACCATACCTGGTGGCATGATTTTTTTGTAGAGACAGGGTCTCGCTATGTTGCCCAAGCTAGGACTTTGCTTTCTATGCTCGTATGTCCTAACAGGAAGCTAGAAATTTGTCCCATCAAAGTTACCTTATTTTATCCTCAGTAATCTTAGCGAATCGCTTAATTTTATAACAATAGAATTAAAATAGTGTTACTTACAATAAGGAAGGAAATTACGGTCATTTAATAAGGTATTATGTTAAGTATAAATTTTGCTTCCTTTACACATCCTCTCTAAAGACAAAAGTCCCATCACAGATTATGGCTAGTGACATACTGGTAACAACATACTGTTTGTTACCTGGTTGTTTTTGGATATACAAATAAAATGCAGAGTGTCAACCAGGAACCAGTTGTGAATTCAGATAAGTATTACCAAGTTCTGAATTGGAATGTCAGAAGTTTGGTCTGACTAAGCTCATTTTTTTCATTGAACAAATCCCTATGACCAGCCATGGACATTCCTGACACGGTGTTTAAACCCCAAAAATTAGCAACAGTAATGAAATGGTACTGAGGTCCACCAGGGGCTTCTTGAACCTTTTCTTCAGGCCTGATGGAGTTTATCCTCCACATTTCCAGACTCATAGCAGCCCCAGTCTCCCACTTCAAGAATGATTAAACCCAGTATCTGTTGTCCTTGGTCATGCTTCTTTTCTCTCTCTGGGCTGCCACTGCCTCTTGGTAAAATGCATGGTCTAGGCACAAACATGTGATTTCCGTCGCTGCTCTACCTTACATCATGCAATTCTGGTTGCAGAAGTATCCTGAAAGCTGTGAAAGGAGAAAGGCTAGATTTAAGATGTCCCAGGTAGGGACATTTTTTTTTTTTGAGAGACAGGGTCTCACTCTGTCACCCAGGTTCTATCATAGCTCACTGCAGCCTTGAAACTCCTGCCTCAGCCTCCCAAATAGCTGAGATTACAGGTGCATGCCACCATGCCCAGCTAATTGCATGTTTTGTAAAGATGGGGTCTTACTTTGTTCCCCAGGCTGGTTTTGAACTTCTTTTTTTTTTTTTTTTTTTTGAGACAGAGTCTCACTTTATTGCCCAGGCTAGAGTGAGTGCCGTGCCGTCAGCCTAGCTCACAGCAACCTCAAACTCCTGGGCTCAAGCAATCCTGCTGCCTCAGCCTCCCAAGTAGCTGGGACTACAGGCATGTGCCAACATGCCCGGCTAATTTTTTTTTCTATATATATTAGTTGGCCAATTAATTTCTTTCCATTTATAGTAGAGATGGGGTCTCGCTCTTGCTCAGGCTGGTCTCGAACTCCTGAGCTCTAACGATCCGCCCACCTCGGCCTCCCAGAGAGCTAGGATTACAGGCTTGAGCCACCGCGCCCAGCCTGGTTTTGAACTTCTGAGCTCAAGCTATCTCCCCACCTCATCCTCCCAAAGTGCTAAGATTACAGGTGTGAGCCACCGTGCCTGGCCAGAAATTGTTATCTTTATACTAGTCATTCTAAACATCATAAGAAAGGTTGGCAGTGATGCCTTTCTGACCTCATTTGCCTTCTGTGATGACAAGTGCTAAGAATCAAAATTTTTCTGAAGGTGTCTCTTTTGTGTGACATTTCCTTCCCAACCAAAATTCTTGATCCTGTGGGCACTTCTTTCTATTCTAGAAAACCAGTTGTCTGGCTTATCCTTCAATACACACAAATTAGGCAGTGCCCAGCCCATTTATATACCATAGACTACCCAGGCCAGAATGTGAAATCAGAGGAGGACAGGGAGCTACCCAGACACTTGGAAAGCCAGCACGACTCTTCACCAGTCCATCCTAATAGGCAGAACAAACATTTGCTATTTAGCTCTTGGGGAAGGTAGTTGAAACAAGGTACCAGCCAGATTCCCATAGCCTTCTTGGCCACGAACCCACTCCATCCTCCTTAACCCTAACTACATTGAGCCCAGGGGCAAAAGTCACTGTATGCTCTACGAGAAACTAGGATCCAGCATCCCCTTTCTGGCTAGGTCCTCCAACCCCCAGAAGAAGGGCTGAAGGGTGTGCAGTTGTTTTTTTTTTTTTTTTTTTGAGACAGAGTCTCACTTTATTGCCCAGGCTAGAGTGAGTGCCGTGCCGTCAGCCTAGCTCACAGCAACCTCAAACTCCTGGGCTCAAGTGATCCTTCTGCCTCAGCCTCCCAAGTAGCTGGGACTACAGGCATGCGCTACCATGCCCGGCTAATTTTTTTTTTTTCTATATATATTAGTTGGCCAATTAATTTCTTTCTATTTATAGTAGAGATGGGGTCTCGCTCTTGCTCAGGCTGGTCTCGAACTCCTGAGCTCTAACGATCCGCCCACCTCGGCCTCCCAGAGAGCTAGGATTACAGGCTTGAGCCACCGCGCCCGGCCTGCAGTTGTTTTTTGTCTAGTAAGCCGGTAAGAATGAGGAAGAGCTGAAGTCCAGACCCATGAGATAAGCAAACCAGCACTTTACTGTATAACGTCCAATCATGGTCATACCAGACATTTGCATTCTGAAACTACTGGCATGGGCATGAGGGACACCTACAGTACAAACACTCCCAGGTCTGCTGTGAGCCCAGCACCTGCAACTGAAGGGAGACCTGAAGCTGGCGGGAAGGGGTCTCTGAAACAGATAGGCATCAGTCCCTGCTCAGCATGTGAGCAGCGGCGCTGCAACTTGCCACTTCGGCCAGCAGGGGCCGGGCTGTCCCCGCGCTGTCTCGGGCTCCTGGCATCATTTTCCTGGACGGTGCAGCCAGCACCTTACCTGGAGTGAGAAATGAGACTGCGCGCGGTCTCAGGGACGCCGCTGACGCCCCAAGTCTGGGCAGGGATCCCAGATCGAGGGGCTGTTCACAGACAGCCGCAGCCGTGGCAGCGCTGGAGTCCAGAGCTCTTTCCTGACCATGGCGTAGCTGGGTGGAAGAGCATGTAACCCTCAGGCTCCAAGCTGGGGGTACAGCCCCTACCTGGGAAACTGAGATGGTTCCACTCGGCTGGCAGCTCCTGGCTGAGGCGGGCCAGCAGGGGACGGGTTGTTCCCCTACCCCTGGGCCTCGGCTTTCCCGTCTAAGAAGGCGGCAGGCTTATGAGCGGGCGTCCATTCCTGCTGCTCCTAGCTTTGCCCGAAGGCCTTCACCTATCTGGGCTGAGCCAAGGCCTAACTACAGCAGGGAGACTGGGGTCCAGTCACTGGTGTGGTCTCTGCTCTTGTGCTCACTTCTCCGCCTTACAGCCAAATCAGCCCCCGCTCTCTGACATGGAGCGGACCTCACAACTGAAAACCAAGAAGCGCTTCCTTTGCACAGGGGAACCATTAAGTTACTACGTAGGAAATGTCCAATTTCCTTAAGTACTAAGTTTGACAGCTGATATCTTTGACATGTCACTTTGAGATGTCTTGTTATTTTTGTTTTTGTTTTTATTGTGATGATACATTCTCATTCTTTCAAACACACGTTTTGGCTTGTGATTATCTTTCAAAATTTTTTTCGAGCAATTTTTGTGAAACCATCAATAAGTCAAAAATTCGTGTTATTTTTTATTTATTTATCTATTTATTTATTTTTTGAGACAGAGTCTCTGTTGCCCGGTCTAGAGTGCCGTGGCGTCAGCCTAGCTCACAGCAACCTCAAACTCCTGGGCTTAAGCAATCCTTCTGCCTCAGCCTCCCAAGTAGCTGGGACTACAGGCATGGGCCACCATACCCAGCTAATTTTTTCTATGTATTTTTAGTTGGCCAATTAATTTCTTTCTATTTTTTAGTAGAGACGGGGGTTTCCCTCTTGCTCAGGCTGGTTTCGAACTCCTGACCTCAAGTGATCCTCCCGCCTCGGCCTCCCAGAGAGCTAGGATTATAGGCATGAGCCACTGCGCCTGGCCCATGTTATTTTTTAATATGAGTTCCTTCATGGAACTAATGCAGCACAGACAGCTCAAAATATCAATAAAGTGTTCTGGGAAGGATGTGGCTAATGAATTCACAGTACATCAGTGGTTTGAGAAGTTCCATTCTGGTGATTTTAATCTTGAAAATGAGCCACAAGGACGACCTGAGACCAAGGTGGATAATGATGAGCTAAAAGCTGTAGTGGAAGCGAATCCATCTCAACCTACATGTAAATTAGCAGCAAGTTTGATGTTACTATTCCAACAATATTGGACAATTTTTAAAAAATCGGCAAGGTAAAGAAGCTGGATAGATGAGTGGGTACCACATGAATTAAACGAGCGTCAGAAGAGAAATTGTCTCGAAGCTTGCCTTTCTTTGCTGTCATGACATAAAGGCAAACCATTTCTATACCCCATTGTTATGTGTGATGAAAAATGGACTTTTTGACAATCGCAAACATTCAGCACAATGGTTGGATAAAGATGAAGTGCCAAAACCGAATAGTCATCATAAAAAGGTAATGATTTGTGTTTGGTGGTTCAGTGCTGGTATTACCCACTACAGCTTCATGAAACCTGGTCAATCGCTTACAGCAGATGTCTACTGCAACCAGTTGGATGAAATGATGAGGATGCTTGCGATTAAGCAGCCGAGATTGGTCATTAGAAACAGGCCAGTGGCTCATGCCTGTAATCCTAGCTCTCTGGGAGGCTGAGGCGGGAGGATCACTCAAGGTCAAGAGTTCGAAACCAGCCTGAGAAAGAGTGAGACCTCATCTCTACTAAAAAAAATAGAAAGAAATTAATTGGCCAACTAAAAAATACATATATATCGAAAAAATTATCCAGGCATGGTGGTGCATGCCAGTAGTCCCAGCTTCTTGGGAGGCTGAGACAGAAGGATTGCTTGAGTCCAGGAGTTTGAGGTTGCTGTGAGCTAGGCTGATGCCTCAGCACTTACTCTAGCCTGAGCAACACAGTGAGATTCTGTCTCAAAAAGAAAAAAAAGGCCGGGCGCGGTGGCTCAAGCCTGTAATCCTAGCTCTCTGGGAGGCCGAGGTGGGCGGATCGTTTGAGCTCAGGAGTTCGAGACCAGCCTGAGCAAGAGCGAGACCCCATCTCTACTATAAATAGAAAGAAATTAATTGGCCAACTAATATATATAGAAAAAATTAGCCGGGCATGGTGGCACATGCCTGTATTCCCAGCTACTCAGGAGGCTGAGGCAGGAGGATTACCAGGAGTTTGAGGTTGCTGTGAGCGAGGCTGACGCCATGGCAGTCTAGCCTGGGCAACAAAGTGAGACTCTGTCTCAAAAAAAAAAAAAAAAGAAAAAAGAAACAGGCCAATCCTCTTGCAAAAAAGTGCTCAACCACAAGTCACACAAACAATGCTGCTCAAACTACAACAGCTGGACTTGGAAATTCTCTGTCATCCACTGTATTCATCAGACCTTGCACCAACTGACTACCACTTCTTCCAGCTTTGGACCACTTCCTGCAAGGAAAAATATTCAATTCTCAACAAGTTGTGGAAAATGCCTTTCTCGATTTCATCGCCACTGGCTCTCCAGGCTTCTTCACTGCTGGCATAATAAGCAAGCAACTGCTAAGATGGCAAAACTGTATCAATAGCTTAGTCACATTCTTTGATTAATTGTACTGCTTCTTGTTTGAGATATAACAAACTACACTTTTGAGCCAAAATAGGACATTTCATATTTAACGACCTAAATAGTTCAAGGGCCCACTTCACAATGTGCATGCAAGGGCATATTAAGAGTGCGGGGGTGGGGCCCGCTGAGACTGGGCAACCTTCCAGCACAATGGGAATTTCTCAGTTGGCCCCTCCGGGCTCTGCCGTGCCTGGACGTGCTGGGGACAGGGTGTTCGTGTCCAACCGCCTCCACCCTGGCCCTGTGGGATCTTTTTCTTGGTAATCTTCCTGCCTTTTGTTCTGGAAAAAAAATTCTAGGAATGATTTGCAGCCAGCCCCTCTCCATGTGGCCCACTTCCCGGAACTGTGGGTGCAGGTGGGGGTCATCAGGAACCTGAGTCCTGCCCCTAGCCGGGTGGAAACATTGTGTTCCCAACTCTAAGCCGCTTGTCCAGTCCTCCTGTGCTAGGGGCCCTGAGCGGACTCCAAGCTGGAGGGGCTGGGGTGAGCAAGGACATCGCCAGCTGGGTTTAAGGAATGGACAGGGAAGGGAGTTCTGCTTGATATCCAACCCTAGAATAACTCTTTCCACCCCCCAGGCTGGGCCCTGAGCCGACATGGGACAGATGGAAAGGGGCAGGGGAGTGGGAGCAGCTGCCCACCTGCCACTCGTCCTGTCATTCCCCAAGTATGATCTCGGGCGCAGAAGGGCCCCTTGACCTCCTCATCAGACTCTTGCCCCCTCCACCTTTGGACATCCTCTTTGAGGATCAGCGGCCCATCCCTGCCAGGGGCTGGGGACCTCATCTAGGAAGTGAGGTCTCTGCTCAACACCTCCTCTCCATCCTCCATCTCCAGGCCCCTCACGGTGCTTGGCACCTTGTCCTAGGCCTCCTCTAACCTCTTGTACCTGCTCCCTTCAGCAGTGACTTGCCATGAGTCAGAAACTCCATCTTTGCCCTCCACCAGCCTCCTCTAGCTCTGCCCCAGTTTGAAACTCGCCTGTGGTTGCCATTCACCTTCCTCACCTCCCGTTCTTGTCACAGCCCATCGTGCAGTCCCCAGTGACCTCCACTGACAGAACGAGTGTGTGGGCTGGCTCTCTGGAGTCTCAGCAGAAGACTCCTTCCCTCTGCTTCCAGAACTGCCTTCTCAGTCTCACTCAGCCCTCCTGATTTTCCTCTCACCTCTGTTGCCAGCTTTGACTGTACATAGTCAGACGTGGCCCAGGGCTCCACTCTGGGCTCTCCTAACCTCCCTTCCTGGGGAATTATGTCAGCAATAGTGTGGCTTTGGGTATTATCACCATGCTGCTCACTCTGGATTTATACCTTCAGTTGGGACACTTCCCTGAACTAAGTGTCCCACTGACGACTTCACATTTCCACTACGCTGTCCTGAAGCTATCCCAAATATCCTCTTGTTTTATGTCAGTACTGCCTCTCCAGTGGTACCACTCTTCTGTCCTGGCAGTGTCTCCTACACCTCCCTCCAGCCAGCACCTCTAGCCAGTCCACCATTGGATCCCATTAACTCTTCTTTAAAATCCCTCTGCTGCTCTCCCTCCTTGGCCTTAATGCTTGGCCCTAGTCCCAGCCTTAATTACTCCCTGGGATCAACAGCAGGAGTCTTATTTTTGAAATGCAAATTTTGCCTTGTTTTTGTTTTTTAAAGTATGGAATGTAACAAATATAGAAAAGTGCATAGGCCGGGCGTGGTGGCTCACGCCTGTAATCCTAGCACTCTGGGAGGCCGAGGCGGGCGGATTGCTCAAGGTCAGGAGTTCAAAACCAGCCTGAGCAAGACCCCGTCTCCACTATAAAAAAATAGAAAGAAATTAATTGGCCAACTAATATATATATATATATATATAAATTAGCCGGGCATGGTGGCGCATGCCTGTAGTCCCAGCTACTCGGGAGGCTGAGGCAGGAGGATCGCTTGAGCCCAGGAGTTTGAGGTTGCTGTGAGCTAGGCTGACGCCATGGCACTCACTCTAGCCTGGGCAACAAAGTGAGACTCTGTCTCACAAAAAACAAAAAAAGAAAAAAAAAGAAAAGTGCATAAAACAAAGACATTCTGCTCAGTAATTTATTACAGACCCAAAACAAAGCCCAACCCAAACGAAGAACATTCCCAGGGCCCCCTCGTGGCCCTCCTTGCCCTATCTTGAGTTTTAAAGTGAGGTAGTCATCATTTACCTGAAGTTCTTGATCACCTAGGGATGCGTCTCTAAAGAATCCCTTCCTTCATACAGTTAAATACATACCTATAATTATATGCATAAGGGAGAACCCATCCTCACTGCTGTTCTTTACCTCAGTCTTTTATCTTTTCCTCTTTTGCTTCCCTCTTCCCTCTCCTCTCCCTTCTATTACCATCACTCTCTGCAGCCCATGTTTTTTTTTGAGACAGAGTCTCACTTTGTTGCCCAGACTAGAGTGAGTGCCATGGCATCAGCCTAGCTCACAGCAACCTCAAACTCCTGGGCTCAAGCAATCCTGCTGCCTCAGCCTCCCAAGTAGCTGGGACTACAGGCATGCGCCACCATGCCCGGCTAATTTTTTCTATATATATTAGTTGCCCAATTAATTTCTTTCTATTTATAGTAGAGACAGGGTCTTGGTCTTGCTCAGGCTGGTTTCGAACTCCTGACCTTGAGCAATCTGCCCGCCTCGGCCTCCTAGAGTGCTAGGATTACAGGCGTGAGCCACAGCGCCCGGCCTGCAGCCCATGTTTACAACATATATGTTTCCTATTTTTGTCCTTGCTTATATTATCATAAAAACATATATATATGTTCACACAGAGTGGTTTGTCTTTGCTGTACACATTTAGATCATTTTGTACACACGTTTCTTTCCCTTTTTCTTTTTGAGGCAGGATCTCACTGTGTTGCCTGGGCTAGAGTGCAGTGGTGTCATCATAGCTCCCTGCAACCTCAAACTCCTGGGCCCCAACAGTTCTCCTGCCTCAGCCTCGCAAGTATTATAGCTGGGACTACAGGCACTTGCCACCATACCCAGCCAATTTTCCTTTACTTTGTAGAGATGGGGTCTTGCTATGTGGCCCAAGCTGGTCTCAAACTCCCAAAATGCTAGGATTGTAGGCATGAGCCTCCATGCCTGGCCATTTTGTACACACATTTCTGCATCTCACTTTAATCATTCATCTTAACTTTGTGGCAGGCCCACCGAATGAAATGGTATTATTCCAATTCCTTCTTTTTTTAAATTTTTATTTAAAAATTTTTAGAGACAGTCTCACTCTGTTGCCAAAGCTGTTCTAAGAAACTCCTGGCCTTAAGTGATCCTCCCACCTCAGCCTCCCAAGTAACTGGGATTATAGATGCCAATTCTTTTTTCTTTAATTTCAAAATATTAAGAGGATACAAATATTTTTGTTACATGGATACCTTTTATAATGTTTAAGTTGGGGCTTTTAATGTGCTTATCACCCGAACAGTGTTCACTGTACCCAATAAGTAGGCTTTTACCCCTTCTGGATTTCCAATGACTTTTACTATCTCTCTGTGCCCATGTGTGCCCATCAATTAGTTCCCAATTATTAGAGAGTACCAGTTCCTTCTTTTTCATGATGGCCTAAAACTGTCCACAAAATTTTTGATAGTCCTCTCTCAAAAGGTGGAGTCCAATTTCCCCCTCCTTAAATATGAGCCAGGCTTAGTGACTTTGCTTCTATGGAATAGAAATGGGGCAGAAACGACATTTCTGAGCGTGGCTTCTGAGTCTAGGTTAGAAAAAGGGATAGAACTTCCAGCTGCCTGTGCTTTCTTTTGGGACAACCAACCTTGGAACCTATCTACCGTATTGTGAGGAAGCCCAAGGTACACGGAGAGGCCATCTGTGGGTGTTCCAGCCCCATCTAAGGTCTCACATGGCAGCCAGCTTCAGATAGCAGAATTCAAGTGAGATGCCTTCAGATGATTCCAGCCCTAGCCCTCAAGCTTCCCCAGATACAGCAGAGAAAAGTCATCTCCACTAAATCTTGCCCAAATGGCAGATTTGCGAACAAAATAAATTGCTTTTTTTTTTTTTTTTTGAGACAGAGTCTCACTCTGTTGCCCAGGTTACAGTGCTGTGGCATCAGCCCAGGCACAGCATCCTCAAATTCCTGGACTCAAGTGATCCTCTTGGCTCAGCCTCCTGAGTAGCTGGGACTACAGGCATTTACCACCACACTCAGCTAATTTTTCTATTTTATAGTAGAGATGGGGTCTCACTCTTGCTCAGGCTGGTCTTGAACTCCTGAGCTCAAGAGATCTTCATGCCTTGGCCTTGCAGAGTGCTAGGATTACAGGCATGAGCCACCATGCCCAGCCACAAACTGTTCTTTTGAGCCACTAAATTTAGGATAATTCATTATACAGCATAATAACCACAACAGTGGGGAGGTTCCTCCAGTGTGGAGGTCGCCAATGTCCTTATGCAGGTTTTTTCCATTATCCATGATATAGCAATAAATATCCCCAACTATATAGCTTACAGCTCAGTGCTTTTATTTCTTTGAGAATCCCAAGATTGCAATTATAGAATCTAAAAGTATATGCATTTTTATTTTACTGGAGTTTGCCAGATTTCTTTCTGAAAAGTCTATAGCCAATCTTAGATCTGCCAGTAATGTTTGGAAGCATCCCTTTTCCTCATCCCTGAAGGCAACTCTTTACAACTTTTGCTAGTCTGTTGAGTATATAGTGACTTACATCATTGTTACTCTTTTTTTTTTTAATTAATAGACTCTATTTTTGGCCAGGCACAGTGGCTCACACCTGTAATCCTAGCACTCTGGGAGGCTAAGGCGGGTGGATCCTTTGAGCTCAGGAGTTCGAGACCAGTCTGAGCAAGAGTGAGACCCTATCTCTACTATAAATAGAAAGAAATTAGCTGGACAATTAAAAATATATAGAAAAAATTAGCCGGGCATGGTGGCGGATGCCTGTAGTCCCAGCTACTTGGGAGGCTGAGGCAGCAGGATTGCTTGAGCCCAGGAGTTTGAGGTTGCTGTGAGCTAGGCTGATGCCACAGCACTCTAGCCCGGGCAACTGAGTGAGACTGTCTCAAAAAAAAAATTTTTTTTTTCTTTTCCAGCATCCAGAGGAGTCTAGTATAGTTCCTGATTTTTTGTTGTTGTTGTTATAGCACAACTTATATATTTCAAATGGACAAAAAATTAGTATCATTTACAATATCTTAAGATAAATTGCCGGCCGGGCGCGGTGGCTCAAGCCTGTAATCCTAGCTCTCTGGGAGGCCGAGGTGGGCGGATCGTTTGAGCTCAGGAGTTCGAGACCAGCCTGAGCAAGAGCGAGACCCCATCTCTACTATAAATAGAAAGAAATTAATTGGCCAACTAATATATATAGAAAAAATTAGCCGGGCATGGTGGCACAGGCCTGTAGTCCCAGCTACTTGGGAGGCTGAGGCAGCAGGATTGCTTGAGCCCAGGAGTTTGAGGTTGCTGTGAGCTAGGCTGACACCATGGCACTCACTCTAGCCTGGGCAATAAAATGAGACT
>VSMD01025820.1:0-24991 GCA_008750895.1 Mirza zaza | reverse complement strand
ACATTTTAACAATGTTGATTCTGCCGACCCATGAGCATGGTATATTCTTCCATCTGTTTACGTCCTCTGCTATTTCCTTCTTCAGTGTTTCATAGTTCTCCCTGAAGAGGTCTTTTACCTCCTTAGTTAAATATATTCCAAGATAATTTATTTTCATTGTTGCTATTTTGAAGGGAATTGAGTTTTTGATTTGGTTCTCACTTGTACTGTTGTTGGCGTATATGAATGCCTCTGACTTCTGTGCATTGATTTTGTATCCTGAGACTTTACCAAATTCATCTATCAGTTCATGGAGTCTCTTGGTTGAATCCTTGGGGTTTTCTAGGTATAATATCATGTCATCAGTAAAGAGTGACAGTTTGATCTCTTCTGCTCCCATTTGGATGCCTGTAATTCCGCTCTCTTGTCTGATTGCTGTAGCAAGGACTTCCAGCACTATGTTGAATAGAAGTGGAGATAGTGGGCAACCTTGTCTTGTTCCAGTTCTAAGTGGGAATTCTTTCAGTTTTTCCCCATTCAGTATGATATTGGCTGTGGGTTTCTCATATATGGCTTGTATCATTTTTAGGTAAGCCCCATCTATGCCTATTTTGTTGAGCATTCTTATCATACAAGGGTGTTGAATTTTGTCAGATGCTTTTTCTGCGTCTATTGAGAGGATCATATGGTCTTTGTTTTTGCTTCTGTTTATATGGTGAATTACATTTATAGATTTGTGTATGTTGAACCATCCCTGCATCTCTGGGATGAAGCCGACTTGGTTGTGATGAATTATTTTCTTGACAAGCACCTGGATCCGATTGGCTAGGATTTTGTTGAGAATTTTTGCATCTCTATTCATAAGGGATATTGGTCTGTAGTTTTCTTTTTCTGTTGCATCCTTTCCTGGTTTTGGAATCAGGGTTATGTTCGCTTCATAACATCTGTTGGGGAGGATTCCATCCTTCTCGATGTTGTGGAATAATTTCTGCAGGATAGGCACCAGTTCTTTGTAGGTGTGGTAAAATTCGGGTGTGAAACCACCTGGTCCAGGACTTTTCTTTTTAGGAAGGTTTCTTATTGCTGTTTCAATTTCAGTACTTGATATTGGTCTGTTCAGGAATTCTATTTCTTCCAGGTCGAGCCTAGGGTGGCTGTGTGTTTCTAAGAAATTGCCCATTTCCTCCACATTTTCCAGTTTGTGTGCATAGAGGTTTTTGTAGTATTCACAAATTATATCTTGTATCTCTGGGGCATCAGTTGTAATTTCTCCTTTATTGTTCCCGATGGAGCTTATTAGAGACTTTTCTTTTCTGCTTTTCGGTAGTCTAGCCAATGGTGCGTCAATTTTGTTTATTTTCAAAGAACCAACTTTTTGTTTTATTAATCTTCTGTATGGTTTCCCTGTTGTCAATTTTGTTTAGTTCTGATTTGATCTTAATGATTTCACTTCTTCTGCTATGTTTGGGGTCAGTCTGTTCTTCTTTTTCCAGCTCTTTGAGTCGATTCATTAGGTTGTCTATTTGTGATCTCTTCAACTTTTAGATATAGGCATTTATGGAAATAAACTTTCCTCTCAGGACTGCTTTAGCTGTGTCCCACAGGTTTTGGTAACTTGTGTCTCCTTTGTCATTTAGCTCAAAGAATCTTTTGATTTCCATCTTGATTTCCTCATTTATGAAGTGGTCATTCAGCAGAAGGTTGTTTAGTTTCCATGACTTTGTGTAGAAATGAGAGTTCCTGCTAGGGTTGATTCCTATATTTATTCCATCGTGGTCTGAAAAGATACATTGTATACTTTCTAATTTTTAAAATTGTTTGAGACATGCTTTGTGTCCTATGATATGGTCAACCTTAGAGAATGACCCATGAGCTGATGAGAAGAACGTATATTCAGTGGTTTTGGGGTTGAATGTCCTGTAAATGTCAGTCAGGCCCATTTGTTCTAGAGTTCTGTTTAAGTCCATTATTTCTTTGTTGATTTCTATTTGTAGGATCTGTCCTTTGTTGTCAGTGGGGTGTTAAAGTCTCCGACTATTATGGTGTTGTTGTTTATCCATTTGTTTAGATCAAGTAGAGTTGTCTTTATGAATCTGGATACACCAAGGTTGGGTGCATATATATTTAGAATTGTTATGTCTTCTTGTTGAACTGTACCCTTCACCATTATATAGTGACCTTCTTTGTCTTTTATTACTTTTGTTGATTTAAAACCTAAGTTATCTGTAATCAGCACCGCCACTCCACGCTTCTGTTTGCTTGAAATATTGTTCTCCACCCCTTTACCTTTAGTCTAACTGCATCCTTGCAGGTTAGATGTGTTTCCTGAAGGTAGCAGATACTTGGCTTGTGTTTTTTTTATCCATTTGTCTCTTAAGTGGGGAGTTCAAGCCTTCACATTTATTGAGATAACTGATAGGTGGGGCAGATTTCTGTTCATTATGTTGGGTTGAACTTTGTTGCTTTGTTTTCTCTCTTGGGCCATTGTAGTATCTGGGCTTTGATCTTTAGCTTTTGAGTTGATTTACATTCGTGAGTGTTTGTTGTGCTGATCCGTGGATAACACTGTTTCGAGTGCTTCTTGAAGGGCTGGTCTTGTCTTGCTGCATTCCCTCAGTCTTTGCTTATCTGAGAATGTCTTGATCTCTCCTTCATATACAAAACTTAGTTTTGCAGGGAATAAGATTCTAGGCTGGGCATTATTCTGTTTTGGAAGAGTAAGAATGGGGCCCCAGTCTCTCCTTGCTTGTGAAGTTTCAGTAGAGAAATCTGGCGTTATTCGGATTGGCTTTCCTTCATATGTTACTTGCTTCTTTCGTCTTACAGCTCGTAGAAGGGCCTCTCAGTTGATATTTTGGTCAGTCTGATGACTGCATGTCGTGATGTCTTCCTGTTTGCATTTAATCTCCCAGGGGTCCTTTGAGCTTCTTGAACTTGTATCTGGAGATTTTTAGCAAGGCCTGGGAAATTTTCCTCTATTATATCTTCAAATAGCTTGTCCAACCCTTGAGTGTTTTCTTCTTCCCTTTTGGGTAACCCTGTGACCCTCACATTAGGTTTCTCCACATAATCCCACATCTCTTGTAGGCTTTGCTCTGTTCTGTTGTTTCTCTGCTCTATCTCTGTGACTGATTTATTTAATTGGAAGGTATTATCTTCAATCTCTGAGATTCTTTCTTCTGTTTGATCTACCCAGTTCTTGAGGCTTTCCACCGTGTTTTGTAATTCCTTGAATTGATTCTTCATTTTCAGGAGTTTGGCTAGACTTTTCTTCATTGTTTCATTTTCTTTAGTGAATTTTTGTTTCAGGTCCTGGAATCTTTTTGTGTTTTCTTTGTGTTGGTTATCCAGTTGTTCTTGCAAGTCGTTGAATTTTCTTACTAACCACATTTGAAATTCCTGTTCTGTCATTTTAGTGGTCTGATTTTGGTTGGTGTCCATTTCTAAGGGGCTGGTCCTCCTCTTTGGGGTTGTGCTTTCCATTTGGTTCCTCATATTTACAGAGTTCTTTCACTGATTTCTTCCCATCTGGATCAGTTGTTGCCTCTTGCCTTTAGGTTTTCATTTGGATAATGGCATGCCCTGTTTAGTCTCTGAGCTGGTAGGTGGTGTTTAGCTGGTAGGTGGTGTCTGTGGGTGAGATTCGACCACACCCTGTATGATGAGTCTGTAGGTGCCGTGAAAAGGGTGTGCAGAATGTCCTCCCTGTCAGTAGGTGGCGCTTGCTCGGAGGAGCAGGCTACACTGTTGTTTTTGGGTCTTGTATCCAGCTCTTGTTCCTCTGGAGAGGCGCTCTAGTGCCTCAGGTGGTGGGTGGGGCCCTGGGACTTCCAGGTGTGGCCTTTTCTCCCTTCAGTGAGGGCTGGTCTGGGAGTGAGTCTGGGCAGAGCTGGGTTGGGTAAGCCTGCCGTCAGGCACCACAAATGCTGTTAGCAGGGGTGAAAGTTCTGTTCTCCGCTTCCAGGAAAAGCTGTCAGGGAGGGGCTGGAATGGCCTCACTCAGTCAGAAAGTCTGTGTGTCTGGTGGGGCCGTCTGAGACCTGCAATCTGCAGCAGGCCTCACTCCTTTCTACCCTCTCAACTCCGAGGCTACTCCTGGGCCTCTGCCAGCAGGCCAGACCTCACACCACCGGGCCTCCCCTGGCTATGATGTCGGCCGGGGGGGTTCCCTGCGCAGGATCGCCACCTGGGCTGTGCACATGGCCCCCCCTTGGGAAGAGGGTTGCCCTCAGGATGCTGATGTGCCCCTGAAGGCACGCACACCTCAGTAGGCTGTTCACGAATATCCCTTCTATGCCCCGGGCAATGTGAGACCTGGGTGCACGGGATCTGGTCTTTGGGTCTGACCTCTGGGCCCCAGAGTTCAATCCGTAACCCCACCAGGGAGAGGAGTGCCAGTCCCAATTCACCTGAGGGGAGCCTAGGCTGGGTCGATGTCTCTCAGCCTCATGGTCTGCCCTATTCTCCTGGAATCAGCAGGCTAGCAGCACTTAGGAGGGCTGGCGGGTAGGGAGCTCACCCTCTGAGTAACTGTCAGTCAGCTGTAGGGCCCCAAAAGGGAAGGTCCTATTCCCTTGAGATGCCTCCGGCTGGTGGCTATATTGTCTCTCTTGGCAGCCAGAGATAGGGTCAGGGAGGGGAGAGTGAAGCAATATGGTACCTGCCTCACAGCTCAGGTCTGTGTACAGGTTGGTGCCTGGAGGGAGTTGGGATCCAGGTGCCTCGTGCGCTACAGGCTTACCACTCACTTGTGGTGGCCGTCTCTGGGCTAGTGTCTGCGGGTCTCTCCACCTCTGGGGAGCCCCCAGGAGTCCCAGATGCAAAGGAAGGGGAAGTTAACCACACCACCTACCCTTGCCGTTGTTCTCCAGGCTACTTGGGAGGTCTCTGTTTCCAGTTTACCTCCGCAACCTCCTCTCGTGGATTGTCCCGTGGTCTCAGGCACCCTTCCTTCCAACCCTCATCCGATGTATCCTCATCTGCTTGCTTCTTTCTTCTAATTTCTTCTAAAATCTGTCTTTTTTGCAGAGACACTCTGTCTGGTGGTGGTGTTCCGCCCCCCTACCCCCACCGCACATCTTGAACTCCTAGCCTCAAGCAGTGCTCCCTCCTGAGCTCCCCAAGTGCTAGGATCACAAGCATGAGCCACCCCACCCTGCCTTCATTCTTGTTAATGTATGTTCTGCAAATTACTGTGCAGTTACCCCCTAAGAATAAAGCTACAAATAAATACCATGTATGTGTGTCCTGTTATATTGGTACTTGTATTTTAGTGGGACAGATTTACAGGTATGGAATAATGGGTCAACGGATATTATATTTTTACTTTCAGTAGTTTTTATTATAATAGATTGCTTTCAAAAATGCTTTCAGCCCTTGTCTTTGCCATAAACAATGTGTGGCAATACTTTCCCCACTGTCTGTGGTGAATTTTCCCTGTACTGACGTCCCTTATTGTTTCTGCCTTCATGTCATCTTAGAAAGGCTTTCCTCAACTCCAAGATTATTTAAATTTTAACTTCTTTTTTCTCATAGAAATTTTGTGCTTTCATTTTTTTTACACATAAAACTCGAAGCCAGCTGGACATTATTTAACCAGATACTATGTAGATTACATGGTAATATATTACCATAAAATGACTAGAGAGTTTCAATTACATTTTTTTTTTTTGCTTAGAGTATACAAAATACATGGAATAATATTTTTAAAAATCAGGTTATAAACTGTTTTTCAATATTTTCAAAAAGCTAGTTTTCTTATACATTCACATCCTCCCAAGAGAAACATATTGCTACCATTTGTGCAGAAGTATACCTAAAAGTATCCTGTATCCTTTTTACCCATGTCCATAGGCAAGAACTGACTTGCTTTTTGTCACTATAGATTAGTTTGCATTTTTGGAAAATTTATATAAATGAAATCACACAGTATGTACTCTTTTTTGTCTGGCTTCTTTGATAGCACTATTATTTTGAGATTTAGCCATGTTGGTCTATGTTTCAATAGTTCATTTATTTTGGTTGCTCAATGGTATTCCATTGAATCTGCGTACCCCAGTTTGTTTATAAATTCATCTATTGGTCAGCATTTAGGTTGTTTCCAGTTTGGGGTATTATTCGCTTTGGGGTATTACTATACATATTTATGTACAGTCATTATATGGATGTATACTTTTTTTCCTCCTGGGTAAATATCGAGGAGTCAAATAGCTGAGTCATAAGGTAGGTATATGTTTTACTTTTTAATTGACTGCCAAATTGTTTTCCAAAGTGGTTGTACCATTTTACACTCCCACCAGCAGTGTATGAGAGTTCCACTTCCTTCACATCTCCAGCAGCATTTGGTATGGTCAGCTTTCTAATTTTAGCTATTCTAATAGATGTATTGTGGTATCTAATTGTGGCTTTAATTGCATTGCCCTATTGACTAATGAGATTAATTTCCATGTGCTTGTTTGCCATCCTGTTTTCTTCTTCAGTGAAACATTCTAGTCCAATTTTCTGCACACTTTTTAAGGGATTGTTGGTTTTCTTAAGTTTTGAAAGTCCTTTATATGTTCTAGATATAAGTCATTTATCAGATATATACTTAGCGAATATTTTCTTCCAGTCCATGGCCTGCCTTTTCATTTCTTTCACACCATCTTTTGAAGAGCAGAAGTTTTAAATTTTAGTGAATTCTGATGTATCTGTGGATTCTTGTATGGATTATGCTTTTCATGTTGTATCTAAGAAATCTTTGCCTAAGCTAAGATCACAAAGATTTTTATTCTATTTTTCCTCTAGAAGTTTTATAGTTTTGGGTTTTACATTTAGGTATATGATCCATTTTGAATTGATTTTTGTATATGGTGGGAAGTAAGTGTCTAAATTCATCATTTTTGCAAGTGAATATCCAGTTGTCCCAGCACTATTTATTGAAGAGACCATCCTTTCCTCATTTAATTGCCTTGACACTTTTGTCAAAAATGAATTCACCATAAATATAAGGGATTACTACTATACTCTGAATTTTGCCCACTTGCTCTACATACCTCTCATGCCAATAATATACTGTCTTTAAATTGTAGCTTTCTATAAGTTTTTAAATTGGGCTGTGTAAGTCCTCCAACATTGTTCTTTTTTTATAAAAAATTTTGTTTATTCTGGGTCTTTTGCATTTCCATATGAACTTTATAATCATCAATTTCTATTAAAAAAAGTCTGCTGAGATTTTCATTGGAATTACATTGAATCTAAAAGTCAGTCTGGGGAACATTGACATCTTAACAATATTTGTTCTTCCATCCCATGAAAGTTCATTTATCTAGGTCTTTTTAAAATTCTCTCAGCAAGGTTTTGTACTTTTCAAAGTATAGGTCTTTTTGTGTATTTTGCTAGGTTTATCTCTAAGTATTTCATATTTTTGATACTGTTCTAAGTGGTATTTTTGTTTTAATTCCCAATTATCCATTGCTGTTATATAAAATTATGATTTTTATATTTTGATTTTGAATCCTGCAAACTTGATAAACTAACTTACTAGTTCTAGCAACTTTTTTTTGCAGATTCCATCAGATTTTCTATGTAGATGATCTTGTTGCATGTGAATAAAGAAAATTTTACTTTTTCCTCTTATTTCTTTTTCTTGCCTGATTGCACTGATCAAAACGTCCTGTACCATGTTGAATAGAAGTGGTAAAAGGAGAGATCTTGTCTTGTTTCAGATCTTAGGAGAAAACATTCAGTCTTTCATTAGTAAGAATGATATTGGCTACAGGTTTTACATAAATATCCTTAACCATCTTTAGGAAGTTCCCTTCTAGTAACAGCTTGCTGAGAATTTTTATGTGGATATTGTATTTTGTCAAATTCTCTTGTGTCCATTGAGATGATCATATGGTCTTTTAGTTTGTTAATGTGATGAATTACACATTGATAGATTTTCAAACCAACTCTGCATTCCTGGAATAAAGTCCATTTGGTCTTGATGTATTATTATTGGATTAGATTTGCTAAAATCTTGTCCAGAATTTTTGCATCTATTGTAATGATGCAATTGATCAGTAGTTTTCTTGTATGTCTTTGTTCTTGTAATCAGACAGTACTAACCTCAAATAATGAATTGGGAAGTATTTCCTTCTCTTAAATTATCTGGAAGAATTTATGTAAAATTGGTTTTATTTCTTCATTGATTATTTGATAGAATTCACTAGTGAAGCCATCTGGGCCTGGAGGGTCTTTTTGTGGGAAAATTTTAAACTACAGATTCAATTTCTTTAATAGATATAGGGCTATTCAGGTTATCTATTTCTTCTTGAGTGAGCCTTGGTAGTTTGTGTCTTTCAAGGAATTTGTCCATTTCATCTGAATTGTTGAATTTATTTGGCATAAAGCTGTTCATAATATTTCTTTATTCTTTTAATATCTGTAGAATTTGTAGTGATATCACTTCTCTCATGCCTGATATTGGAATTTGTGTCTTCTCATTTTCCTCCCATGATCAGTCCAGCTAGAGGTTTATCAATTTATTTTATCAATCTTCTCAAAGAACTAGGTTTTAGTTTTATTGATTTTCTCTTTTTTTTCTATTTCATTGATTTATGCTTTGATTTTTACCATTTCTTTTCTTATGTTTACTTTGGGTTTAATGTGCTCTCATTTTTCCAGTTTCTTAAGGTAGAAGCTGAGTTTATTGATTTGAAACTTTTCTTATTTTCTGATATAGGCATTAGTCTGATACAAGCAATTAATAAGTGCTATAAATTTCCCCTTAATTACTGCTTTCTTGCATCCAATAAATTTTGATAATGTTGTATTTTCATATTCATTCAGTTCCAAAAACTTTCTAGTAATGCTTCTTTTTTTTTCTTTTTCTTTATTTTTTGTCTTTAAGAGCCACGGTCTCTCTCTGTCACCCAGGCTGGAGTACAGTGGCGTGATAACAGCTTACTGCAACCTTGGACACGCAGGCTCAAGTAGCCCTCCTGCCACAACCTTTCAAGTAGCTAGGGCCACACCCAGCTAATTTTTAATTTTTTTATAGAGATGAGGTCTTGCTATGTTGCCCAGGCTGGTCTCAAACTCCTGGCCTCACATGATCCTCCTGCCTCAGCCTCCCAAAGTGCCCTAGTAATGTTTTTAATGACTTCTTTGACCTGTGGATTATTTAGAAGTTTGTTATTTAGTTTCCACATATTTGGTGATTTTGCAAATATCCTTCCATTACTGATTTATAATTTAATTCTATTGTGGTCAAGAGATAAACTTTGCATGACTTGAATCCTTTTAAATTTATTCAGACTTGTTTTATTGCCCAGAAAATCGTCTGTCTTAGTAAATGTTCCATGTGCACTTGAAAAGAATGTGCATTCTGCTATAGAAGAGTGAAATGTTCTATAAATCTCAATTAAATCAAATTGGTTGATAGTATTGTCCAAGTCTGCTATTTCCTTGCTGATTTTCTGTCTGATTGTTCAATCAGTTATTGAGACAGGGGTATTAAAATCTCCAATTGTGTGTTTTTCTTTTTCTCCTTGTAGTTCTATCTCCTTGAAGTTTTTGCTTTAAGTATTTTGAAGCTCTTGTGGTGAAAATAAATAAAAGGAAAACTAATTCACACAGGCCTATTCTAAATTTGCATATGTGCAAAGGCAGATAGAGATAAATGCTGCAGTCCACAAATGGATATGTATAGCTGCAACCCCAAGGCCTATAAACTGAAGTTGCCCCATTGGCTGTGTAATTGGAATCTGTTAAATATTTCACTTACAGGTAATAATTGCAAACTTGTTTCTAAGATGAAGAACAAAGACAGGATGAAATCAATCCTTCTTCCATGAGACCCTAAGACATCTATCTCATTTACCTTTTTCTTTTTCTTTCCCCTGCACACTCAACCAGATGTTTTTCTTCTGTGTACCATAACATCACTGACCACCAATGAAAAACACAAGCATGTCTGTGTTGCTCCACTGCCTGCCCTCTGTGCTGCAGGTCTTCCCTGTTAAGGAAATGTGTAAATACTGTGTCTCGTGTAACCTCCTTCAGAACACAGGTTATAAGCTACCATGACCCAGGCTTCCCAGCCTGGTCCTCATGCTCTAGCTCAATAAACCTCAGTTGATTGAGATTCCTGTCTCAGTTTCTCATTTGGGTGATACTGTTTTAATAGAGGCAGAAATGTTTAGGATTGTTATATCCTCCTGCTGAAGTGGCCCTTTTATTCATTTATTTATTTTATTTTATTTTTTTAGATATGAGATCTTACTGTGTTGCCCAGACTGGCCTCAAACCCATGGCCTCAAATGATCCTCCCACCTTAGAGGAATGTGCCACCATGACCGGCTCTGATTCCTTTATTTTTATGATTTAACCTTTTTATTTTTTTCTTTTGAGACAGAGTCTCACTCTGTTGCCCCAGCTAGAGTGCCGTGGCATCAGCCCGGCTCACAGCAACCTCCAACTCCTGGGCTCAAGCAATCCTTCTGCCTCAGCCTCCCAAATAGCTGGGACTACCAGCATGCACCACCACCATGCCCGGCTAATACATACATATATATATATATATACACACACACACACACACATATATATATATATATTTTTGTTGTTGTTGTTGTTGTTATCCAGCTAATTTCTTTCTTTTTTTTTTAGTAGAGACGGGGTCTCGCTCTTGCTCAGGCTGGTCTTGAACTCCTGAGTTCAAGTGATCCACCCGCCTCTGCCTCCCAGAGTGCTAGGATTACAGATGTGAACCACCACACCCAGCTTGAATTAACCTTTTTTATCCCTGGTATTCTTTGCTTTGAAATCCATTTCATCTAACATTAAAGTATTAATTTAATATTAATAAAATAAAACTTAAAATAGTTTTAGAAATAATAAAAATAAAATTTAATATTAATATTAAAATAGCCACTGTAATTTTCTTTGAATAATATTAGAATGGTATTTTTCATCCTTTGATTTTTAAGCTATTTATGTCTTTATTTGTTTTGTATCTTTTTTTTTTTTGTCTCTTTATATTTAAAGTACATTTACTGTGGGAAGTATATAGTTGGTCCTGCTGTTTTATCTGTTCTCACAATATCTACATTTTGACTGAGTAGCTCAGCCATTAACATTTAATGTGATTATTCACAGTGTTAGGTTTAAGTCTATTATCATTCTATTTGTTTTCTATTCATGCCAGTTGTCTTTCAGATTAAGGTTTTAAATTATTCTATTATCTCCTTTTTTGGTTTATCAGATCTACCTCTTTGTTTTATTCTTTTAATGATTAATTTAGAGCTTACAGTATACATCTTAACTAAGTTATCATAGCCCACCTATGCTAATGGTATCTCTTTCTCCCTTTAGTATAAGAAACTTATATTGGTATATACTTCCATTTTCACCTTTTTGGCCTTTATGCTACTGTTGTTATATATCTTACTTTATACAGTATATAAGTTATAAATCCTACAATATATTTTATTATTTTTGTTTAAACAGACCATGATCTTTCAAACAGATTTAAATAATAAGAAAATTCTCAAATATTTACCCATGTAGCTACCATTTCCAGTGCTCTTCATTTCCTTGTTTGCATCCAGATTTCTATTTGGCATCGTTTTCCTCTGTCTAAAGGACATCCTTTAACATTTAATGTGAGTCTGCAGTTGATGAATTCTTTTGGCTTTTGTAGGTCTGGAAATGTCTTTATTTCACCTTTGTTTTCTGAAAGTTATTTTTACAAGGTATAAAATTCTCAGTTCAAAGTTTTTTCCTCAGTACTTTGAAGATGTTACTTTCTTCTCACTTATATTGTTTCTGATAATAAATCTGCTGTCATCATTATCTTTGTTTCTTGGTTCCTTTTAGCTTTTTCTTTATCACTAATTTTTAAAATCTCGATTATGCTTACCTTGGTATATTTTTTTTCGTGTTTCTTGTGTTTGGGATTCATTGAGTTTCTTGGATTTGTGGGTTTATAGTTTTCATCAAACTTGAAAAATTACCGGCAATTATTCACACACTTTTTTATGCCCCTCCTCCTTTCTCCTCTCCTTTGGGGACTCCACTTATAACTGCATATATTAGTGGCTTGAATTTATCAGATAGCTTGCTAAAACTCATCTTTCTTCTTTTCTTGAATTGTTTTTTCTGTTTCAACTTGGACAGTTTCTACTACTGTGTCCTCTAGTTCACTAATCTTTTCTTTTGTCATGTTGAATCTGTTGTTAATTCCATCAAGTGTATTTTTTGTATTAGACATTACAATTTTCATTTCCAGCAGTTCAGTTTGGATTTATATCTTCTACATATCTGCTTAATTTTTTCAATTTATCGTATGCAATTATAATAATTATTTTAATGTCCCTGTCTACTAATTTCAACATCTGTATTCATTATGGATCAGTTTCAATACATGGTTATTTTCATTATGAGTTCATTTTCCTACTTCTTGGTATGCCTGATAATCTTTGTTTGGATTCCAGACATTGTGGATTTTACATTGTTGGGTGATGGATCTTTTTGCACTCCCATAAATATTCCTGAGCTTTGTTCTGGGATGAGTTAAGTTACTTGGAAACAGTTTGTTCCTTTCTGGTCTTGCTTTTGTGATTTGTTAGGCAGGTCAAGAGAAGTGCCTCATCTAAGACTAACTATTCTTTACTCCTGAAGAAAGACCTTCTGCATATTTTAGCTAATATTCCAATTTTAGGAGCTTATCAAGAATGGCTGGTGGGAACAGGCCCTATTCCTGGCCCTGTATGAGTATTGGGCATTATTCTGTAATACTTTGGGATGTTTTCTAGCCTTTGGTAGTTTTCTCATATGCATGCATTGATCAGTTCTCTGTTAACACTTCACTTTCTGATGGACTCAAGAAAAGTGATGATTTAATAGATCATCTGGCCTTTCCTCACTGTTAGTCAATTGTATACCTCCCTAGCAGAAGTAGAAACTCAAACCTAATAATTGTTAATTCATCTAAAACTCTGCATTCTTTACGTTCTTCTAGCATAGGAATAGTTCATTAATCAATATTTGCTTTATCAGAACCTCAGTCTGGGGTCCCTGCTAGATACTCCCTATATTTCCCTGATCATGATGTTTATTAGACTGTGTTGTAACAGCCTGTGCTTCTGTTCACCTCACTGGATTGTAAATTCCATAAGAATAAGAACCTTTTTGCATCCCTAAGCCTGGTTCTGTACCTGGAAAGCAGTAGGCACTAAGTGTTTATTGAATGTAAAACTGGATGTGTGATCTACTCTTGAATTGTCTTTCAGTGTCTGAAAGTCATCAGGTTTGGGGTCTTCATGAGGATTACAAGGTTGACAATATGGGCCAAGTCTCCTCCAGTGCAGGACTGTCATGCTCTTCACTGTAGGCATGAGTTCATCGTGAGGTCTTTTGTTTATCTAAATTCTCTTCTTTCCCTAACTTAGATATTTTAGGGTTCATGCCTGTCAATCCTTGTTTTGTATGTCCCTCCTAGAACTATCATATTTTTTTTACAAAATCCTTCTCATGGGAAAGTGTTGAGGACCTTTCTTCTCATCGCACTTGCCAGGAGCCACATTCTTACCATCCAATACCTCCTTATCATGCATGGCTTTGATGTGCCTTCTAAAGTTTCTACATCAGCAGGGCCAGTTTTGTCAGTGTCCTCATTTCACTCAATGCCACTTGTGATACTGGCTCAGAATTTATCAACATTATGTAATTCAAAATATCTGACCTTTCACATTGTATTTTTACAAATTCTTTAGTATCTCAAGTTCTGATTTTTCTTCTAGCTTAGTATATTTACTCTTTAAAAAAATGTTATAGCTGTATTCAAATCTAGGTATTATTTAGCTGGATGTTTGCTTTTGATTCCTTCATTAATAAGTTTTCTTTGCCCCTAGTTTTCTTTATTTTTCTAACTGTATGTTCAATGTTTCATTAGCATGTTTGTACTAGCTTTTTAGTATCTAGCTGGGTTGGAGCCAAATTAACATTTTAATATCATTTATGATTCCTTGGTCCCTTCCCTTGCCTTGAAACTATTGCTCTTTTTTTTTTTGAGACAGAGTCTCACTTTGTTGCCCAGGCTAGAGTGAGTGCGGTGGCATCAGCCTAGCTCACAGCAACCTCAATCTCCAGGGCTCAAGTGATCCTACTGCCTCAGCCTCCTGAGTAGCTGGGACTACAGGCATGTGCCACCATGCCCGGCTAATTTTTGTATATATATATTTTTTAGTTGGTCAATTTATTTCTTTCTATTTTTAGTAGAGATGGGGTCTCACTCAGGCTGGTTTTGAACTCCTGACCTCGAGCAATCCGCCCGCCTCGACCTCCCAGAGTGCTAGGATTATAGGCGTGAGCCACCGCGCCCGGCAAGCCATTGCTCTTGATACCTCTGTTTATTTACTTTTTCTGCCCCTAGATCCCCAAATACTCTTCTCCCAGTCCAGTCTTATTTTCCTGATGACTGCCTGTTAGTTCCTCTGGTTTCCACTCAGGGGACATGTCCTCAGAGAGCCTTGTTTACCCCATCCTCCTGTCCCCACCAAAGTTCAGTAAGATGCCTCTTTTCCTATTTAAAAAGGTATAGAAACTAATATAATGAATATCTGTGTATCTGTCATCCAGTTTAAAAGCTTAAAGTTACTTGGGCACATTTAAAGCCCCTGTTTATCCTTTCCCAAATCTGTTCTTCCCATTCGGTTCCCTTTTCTATCCTAAACTATTCTCTTTTCTCTTTTCTATCCCAAACTTAGTGTTTATCATACCATTTTAATGCTTACATATACATATATATTTAAAATCTCTTAAATATATATACTTCCTTAAATATATACATGTTTCCTTAAATAATAGTTGGTATTTTTTGGTATTTTAAACTTTATATAAATGATAGCATGTTGTACTTATACAGTTTGCTGTTTTTGTTCAACACTATGTTTTGAGATTCGTCTATATTGACAGAAGTAGCTATAGTTTATTCACCTCAGCTGCTATATAGTATGTCATTGTGCAAATATACTAGATTGTTTCTACTTTTTCACTATTAAAAATAATGCTGTGAGAAATAAAAATACTGCTGTGGTGAATATTCTTGAACACATGTTAGGGTTTTCCTAGCATGTCACCAGCATTGCCTGACTATAGGATGTGCTGATGTTTACCTCTCCTGATATCACCAAACACCCTCCAGATGGTGGTCCGATTCACACTCCCACCTGCAGGGTGGGAGACATCTCACTGCCCTACAGACCACTGCACTGGTCTGCAGTATTTCCAGACTTTAAAATTTTTACCAGTCTGATGAGTGTGAATTAGTTTTGTATTGTGGTCAAATTTTTATTCCTTTAATTACTAATGAGGGCAAGTATATTTTCATGTTTATTGGTCATTCCAGTTTTTCTGTGACTTGTCTGTTTATCTCCTTTGCCTATTTTCAATTTAGTAGTTTGTCTTTTTCTTGTTAATTTGTGAAAGTTCTTTCTATGTTATGGATTCGAATCTTTTGCTCAATTATATAAATATCTTCTCCCAATCTATGATTTGTTTATTTTTCTCTTATATGCTATGTCTTTTATTTCCAGATTTTTTCATTTTAATATCATCAAATTTGTATCTTTTTCTTTATGGTTTGAGCTTTTTTGTGTGCCCTTTTTTTTTTTTTGAGACAGAGTCTCACTCTGTCACCCTGGCTAGAGTGCAGTGGTGTCATCATAACTCACTGCAACCTCCAACTCCTGGGCTCAAATGATCCTCCTGCCTCAGCTTCCCAAGTGGCTGAGACTACAGGCTCATACCACCGTGCCCTGCTAATTTTTCTATTTTTTGTAGAGACCGAGTCTCACTCTTGCCCAGGCTGGTCTCAAACTACTGAGCTCAAGCGATCCTCCCACCTCAGCCTCCCAAAGTGCTAGGATATAGGCATGAACCACTGTGCCTGGCCCTTTTTTGTGTCTTATTTAAAGAACTCTTTCTTTTTGGGGATTATGAAGATATTCAAATTCTCTTTTAATAAAGTTTTGTTTTTTACAGTGGGTCTTGTTTTTTATAAGTATGAGATAGAGATCTGATTATTTTTCCATTTGGATAAATGCTTCTTATAACTATTGTTATTGTAAGAACTTACAATAATTTTTAATGCCTGTTGTATATGAATTTTGATAAATGTATGGGTCTGTTTCTAGGCTCTGAGTCCTGTGCCTTTGGTCTGTTTCCCTATTCTTAACTTACTACAGCTTCATTATAGGTGTGTATTCCCAGAGCAGCCTTTCCTTGACCCTGTCCTGTTACTATTACCTTGCTAGTGACTGCCTTCACTCTACCGTAAGCTCATAAGTTTTCAACATTTTATCCCAATAAATGAGCACAGTATCTACCATTTGAAAGGTAGTTACTAAATATTATTGAAGGAAAGAGTGAAAGCAGGAACTTAAATCTTAGTTATCAAGTGGTAAATATAGCTAATGTATTATTGAGGGAAAAACATTTTTAGGGGAAAATATATAGCATTAGCCCTTACAACTTGTATTTATTAGGTAAAGGAATTTCCTCCAGTAGTTTATATATTATTTAAATATTAATTATTTAAAGGTTGTTTAAGAACTAGCATTTTTCATAATAGCTGACACATGGTAAGATTTTGATAAATATAGTCAATGAATTCTTTTAGTTAAGAGAGTGTTCTTAGGAATATTTTTAACAGTAAATATATATTTCATAGAATATGCTTTTTATAATTTTGAGAAAAATTATTAGTTTTTCAAAAGAATATATTTATAATGTCTGATATTATGAAAAAAGATATTAAGTTCCCCATGGGCAGTTTATCATCACCTGAAGCTCCTAGGTCTGAATGGCAGTTCAGTTTTGAAGAACATCTGGATTGTTTCCAGTTTTTGGCTATTACAAATAAAGCTGTTACAGGTTTTTGTGTGGATTTAAGTCTTCATTTCTCTGGGATAAGTGCAATTGTTGGATCTTATATTTTTTAATATGTTGCCAAATTCTATATGCTAATATTTTCAAGTATTTTTGTTTGTATATTTATGAGATATATTAATCTGTCTTTATCTGGTTTTGGCATCAGGTTTCATAAAATGAAGGGGGAAGTATTTCTTCCTTTTGTATTTTCTAGAATATATTATGTGGAATTGGTAATGATTCTTCTTTAAATATTTGATAGAATCCTCTAATGAAATCATCTCGGCCTAGAGATTTCTTTTTGGAAAGTTTGTAAATTAGGAGTTTAATTTCCTTAATAGTTATAGAGTTGTTCATATTATCTGTTTAATATTGTGTGAATTTTGGTAGTTTTTGGTTTTGAGGAATTTGTTCATTTTTTTCTAAGTTGTGAAATTTATGTACATATAGTTGTTTATAACATTACTGTTTTCTGGTTTTTTTTTTTTTGAAACAGAGTCTCACTTTGTTGGCCAGGCTAGAGTGAGTGCTGTGGTGTCAGTCTAGCTCACAGCAACCTCAATCTCCTGGGCTCAAGCAATCCTGCTGTCTCAGCCTCCCGAGTAGCTGGGACTACAGGCATGGGCCACCATGCCCGGCTAATTTTTTTTTTCTATATATATTAGTTGGCCAGTTAATTTCTTTCTATTTATAGTACAGACAGGGTCTGGCTCTTGCTCAGGCTGGCTTCGAACTCCTGACCTCAAGCAGTCCACCCACCTCGGCCTCCCAGAGTGCTAGGATTACAGGCATGAGCCACCGCGCCTGGCCTGTTTTTTGTTTTTTGAGATAGAGTCTTGCTCTGTCACCCAGGCTAGCAGCACAGTGGCATCATCATAGCTCACTGCAACCTCAAACTCCTGGGCTCAAGCAATTCTCTACCTTAGCCTCCAGAGTAGTAGGACTATGGGTGCACACCATCACCCCTAGCTAATTTTTTAAAATATTTTTTTGTAGAAATAGGGTCTCACTGTATTTCCCAGGCTGGTTTCAAACTCCTGGCCTTAAGTTATCCTCCTGCCTCAGACTCCCAAAGTGCCAGGATTACAGGCATGAGCCATCATGCCCAGCCACCTTATCCTTTTGATGTCTGTAGAGTCTGTAAAGATATTCCCTATTTCATTCCTGATACTGATAATTTGTATGTTTTTTCTGTTTTCTTTGTCAGTCTAGTAAGAGTTTGTCAGCTTTATTGATCTTTTAAAATAACCATCTATTTATTTCATTGATTTTTCTCTATTGTTTTACTGTTTTTAATTTATTGAATTCTGGTATTTATGACTTCCTTTCTTCTTGCTTGATGTGAGTTTATTTTTTCTCTTCCCCCTATATTCTTAAGGTGAAGGCTTAGATTATTGCTTTGAGGCTTTTTCTTTTTTCTCATATATGTATTTTTAGTGCTGTAAATTTTCCTCTCAGCACTGTTCTAGCTTTATCCCATAAGTTTTTTTCATCTTTTAATTTTTTACCAAACATTACCTGATAATTTATCCCTCAAATTTTGATATGTTATATTTTGTCCAAAAAAATTTCACCAGGCTTAAACATGCAAGAAAGAGATGATTTAAGACTATTGCAATAGGGGGTGGGGCATGGTGGGTCACACCTGCATTCCCAGCACTTTGGGAGGCTGAGGCAGGAGAATCACTTGAGGCCAAGAGTTGGTGGTTACAATGAGCTATGACAGATAGCACCACTACATTCCAGCCTGGGAGACAGAGCTAGACCCTATCTCTAAAAAAATTAAAATTAAATAAATTTTTTAAAAAGACTATTGCAATAGGGGAGAGTGATTGAACTCAACTCCAAATATTGCAAGGGCAACTGGGGATAAATCCAGCCAACAGGCAGGGTAAAGGGGTTAGTGGATGAAAAATTGCTGAAAGGATCTTGGCAATGTATCAAAAATGGGAGGATTCTTACTAAACTGCTTGCAAAATGTGTAAACTCAGCCACAGTGTTTCTGTGGCACTTGGCTGGAGTAGTGTGCTCATTGTTTAGAAGTTTTCTGTCTTGCTAGGCTGTTCCTCTTCTGGTCCTGTGGCCAGTGCGAGCAGGCTTTTTTTTTTTTCCTTCTTTTTGTGGTCAGTGTCTGTTGGCATTTCCAGGTTACTTGCTTCTCCAGCACCCAGTCTATGACATATTAGACAAAAAGAAACCTGGGAACTCACCTCTGTGTAATTCTTTGGGTCTTGTGGTCCCTAGCCAGTCTGCCTTATTAGCTCCACTTTCAGAGTCTTCTTTCGCTTGCTTTCTATGTAATGCCCAGGGTTTTAGTTGTACCTGTGTTATATCAAACTGGACTGGGAAACAAACCAAGAGCCACATGAGAGTACTGCAAAACAGGCTTTTGTCACGTGGGGTATCTCAGAGGGGTCTTGCCTCCAAATTCTGAGCAAAATGGAGTCTAAGGCTGGTGGCTTTTATATGTTACAGAAGCAAATGGTTACACAGTCTGCACAAGACGGTGGTCTAGTCATGTGTAACTCTATAGGTACTTAGTCATGCTATTTTGCAGTTAGCACAAGATAGAAATCTAGTCAGAGGTCACTCTTTTAGTTGCTAGTTTGCAATTATGCACAAGACAGAAATCTAGTCAAAAGTCACTCTTTTAGTTGCTTCATTATGCTAGTTCGCAGTTATGCTACTGTTAGGAAGGGAGTGGAAAATTTCTCCCTTACACCTGGTGGGAGGAATAAGGAAAGTGTATTTATGGCACCTTCCTGCAAGCTGAAGTCTCCTTATCAGCAACTATAATTGAACAAAGTACTTGATAAAACAGGTATAGTGTTGAAAGACCATCCAAAGTATATTTCATTCCCAGCATCTCTTGCTACTTAGATACTGCTGAGGCCTTTATTACTTCAGAGGGAGATGCAGCTACAGCTGAGAATGAAGAAGTCAGTGCTCAGCTCTGGTTTTCAACTAAAACTTGTGATAGAACATAGCAAAAACAAGAAAAGTGTCAGGTACTAGAGATCAAAAAGTATTTTGTTAATTTTTGAATTTCAGAAGCTTCTCTTAATTATTATACCAAGACTGAAAGCCTTGTATTTTCAGAGTTTAACATTATAAAGGAAGCCATTGAATAGAGAGGATACAAGATGCTATGGGCAGTTCCACTTCACAAGAAGGAGATGGCAACTTCTCTGGGCTGGAAAGAGTTGCTGATGGGGAGAGCAGGAGAACAACCCATAGTGGAGCAGTGTGAATGTCTCCAAAAGACACTGACTCTGGCCCTTCTGTGTCAGAAACCAAGATGGGGACAAAAAGCCAGAGAGGGGAATGCAGCCTCCCACAGGCTGGACAATACATAGGCACTGAGGCTTTCAGGGGTGCCAGGCCAACACTTGGTGGTGTTTGGGCAGAGAGGGCCTGAAGCTGCTCTCTCCCGCAAAGATTCCATGGGCCCCACTGCCATGAGTTGGGGCTGGGAGCTCCTGTGGCCCCTGGATCCTGTGCTGCCTGGACCATGAGGGGAGCTATGAGATGGACAGTCCAAGGCCTGGTCCACAGGGAGGGTACAGCTAAGATTCAGGAAATATCAGTGTCACCACAGCCACCGCCAGGGCCAAGTCAGCAGAAGAAGGACATTAAACGTAGATTGTGCTGAGAGTACAGATGGTGGTCCTTCTTCGCAGACACTTCACCAGCAGAAGCAATACGGGGCAGGGAACAAGGGCAGGGCAGCCACAGCTGGTGACACAGACCCTTCCCTGCTGGTGCCATGGTGGTATATAGGCTCCCCCTATTACCCACCACCCCAGACACTGCCTTGGGAAGGAGGAGAGCGAGTGGAGGGAGAATGACTGAGGGGAGAGCAGTAGAAGTCTGGGTCATCCATGCTGTCTGGGTGCTGTTCCCCACATGTGTAAATTAGGGTTTAAAACATCACCAACTCCTGCATTCACTCAAGGACTTTCAGGTACAGATAATAGAAAACCAAATCAAACTGATCTAAAGAATTAAGGATATGTCTCAGCTTCCCTGACTTAGAAGTTGACAGCACAAAAGCAAAGATCTCAATCAATGGAGGTTTATTAAGCTGAAGTTTGAGGATGCACCCAGAAAAACACAGACCACAGATGCCAGAAAAACACAAACCACGGATGCATCTTTGACTGAGGGAAATTTGGGAACTTCAGAGGGAAATCTGGAGACTTCAGTATTTAAGGGGAAAGGACATGCAGAAAGAAAAAGAAGGAGGAGGTGGGCAGTGAAGCAAATGCTTACATTCTTGTGAGGCCCAGGAAATCCACATTCTACATAAGGTAAGGTGAATGAAGAGGAAAAGGGACTAAAGGAAGAATTTGTAATGTACATGTCCCTGGGTGGGTGGAAGAATGATTGATCTCATCTTGTCTCTGTTATGCACCTGGGAAAATAAACTTATAATCGACATTAGTCTTAGGAGTTAGATTTAACCTGGAGACCTAAAGTTACAATTTGCATATCCTTATTTATTGGAGTCCAGTGAGGAATTTCCTTATGAATGGTCTGTGGGGGCAGTCCTCTTAGATGCCTTTTGTCTTTCTGTGGAGATCTGGTTAATGCATAATATTAGTAACAACTGTTCCCTTGGAAGGGGGTATTGTATGATTCAGCCTCCAGGCTTGATCTTTGTTTTTGCATAAGGAGCTGAGGGGGTGGTCCTGAGATTTTTATTTTCCTTTATAAAGTCTAAGGAAGGGCTGAGTTCAGGAAAGGTTTGATCTGGCAGCTGAAGTTATATGGGCAGACCCAGTTTCTTTCTCCCCTTTTCTCAGCCTCTCTTTCATGTAGATCTCCCCTCATTGTCCTGAGATGTTATTAAACCAAACAGGGGACTGCTCACCCAGTGCAGTAAAGCCAGACACTGGAGCTAAGAGTTACAGCAATAGCAGGAGGCTTTATTTGCAGGGTGCCATGCAAGGAGAATGAGCAGCTAACACTTAAAACTATAACTCCCCAATGGCTTACAGGCTAGGGTTTTTAAAGGCAGGGGTATATTTCAGGCAGGCCTGGCCCCAAAAGGTGAGATATCCTGAAGTGGGGTGGGTAGGGGGCATAGGTGGATCCAGAGATTCTTGGATTAGTAGAAAAGAATATTAAGATGGGTGTGACAGGCCCTTCGGAGGAAATTTAGAACAAAGAATGTCAGTCAGAGTTAGTTCAATTGCTCTGTTCCCTTTATCTGCATTTTCCATCTGGTGGGGGTTCCTGAAAAACAACTCAGGAACATGTTAAGATGCCACCTCTTAGTTTCCATAGGGAACCAAAACATCTCCTGACTCTGGATTGCTTGCAGGGCCATTGTTCTCATCAGGTTGCCTGTTCACTTTTCAAGGTTAGCCAGGTGCCTAAAACTTCCCTCTGAAAAAAACCTCAGGATTTTCCTTTATTTCCATGATTGGTGGACCTGGCAGGCCCCCTAGAGGGGTATCTGCTTGGTCTCAGAGGCAGATGGTACATAGTCCCAGAAGACCTTGGAGATGCTTGCTTAGTTTATCTCCAGTAGGAATGAAAAGTGTCCCTCAATGCAGCTTCCATGAAAGAATGAGGAAGCACCTCTCACAAATGCTCTTAGCAGGCATCTCCCTGCATCTCTGTAGCATGGAGATGAGGTCTGCTGGCTGGCTTAAAAGTGGGGTGGGGGGAAATTTAAGGAAGATCTGAGTTTCATTTTCTAAAGAAAAAGGAAAAGAGAGTGCTGCATGGCCCAGAACAGACAGTATCTATCCCTCCGTAAGCAGCAAGATTATTTTTTTCCTGCCATCAGCAGAAATAAAATTTACAAATTTTAAGTGTACTCCATGAGATAAATTTAATTTAAATCCCTTTGAATGTGCCAAAAAAGGGTAAAAGAGCTATTTATTACTTTTTTAAAAAATTCTAATAGGAAGTGTTACATTTTGTCTTCTAAAGCACGAGCCATTTATAAATTATTATTTAATGAAGATTCTTATAAAATTTTTCTTCGGGATACAGATTGTACCACATGTGAAGAGGCTTTGCTTTCCTGATATAATATTTAAGCTCTATTTTCATTAGGACCTATGTAAATGTTATAATAGCTATTTTGAAATAATTCTAATCAGGGTATTTACACTGTTTTGTGTTGTTTTTCTGCTTTGCTAATGAATGTCCCTCCTATGTAATATAAACATCTGTCAAAAACTGTATTAGCAAGATGTTCATAAATCATATAATGATTTCAAATGGTTTCAATAATGGTGCTAAATCTGCATGGCTCTTTATACACCCTCCCTTTTAGAGTTTAGTCCAGCATATTAAAATAGAGATCAGAAGACTGACAAAACAGACTTTTGTGGCAATAAAATACCAAAATACAAACAGGACCTAAGGCCATGTCAAGCAAAGGTTAATTCACACCTGCAGGCCTTCAGTTTGCTTATAGATCACTTTGAGTCAGTATGTCGTGGCTTGCTCTCTGATTAACGGACTTCCTTATCTTAACTTAAAACATATCCTTTCTACTGATTCCAAGCATTTACAAAGCTTTATTTCTTTAACCAATTACAAATTAAAGAATTTCTGAACCCACCTGTAACCTGTAAGCCCCTGTTTTGAGATGTCACACTTTTTCAGGCCAAACCAATGTATTCCTTCTATGTATTGATTTATGATTTTATCTGCAATTCCTGTCTCCCTAAAATGTATAAAACCAAACTGTAACCCAACTGCCTTAGGACCACTTACTAAAGCTTTCTTGGATTTGTGACTCCCTGGGCCATGGTCACTGATATTCATCTTGTTAATGGAAAAAACCAACCTCAGTAAAATAATTTAAAGAAGTTTATTCTGAGCCAAACATGACTGACCATGGCCCTGGGAACATATCTCAAGACGTCCTGTGAAAATGGTTCCTTTTCTCTGTAAGTCACAGTGCCCCAGGGCATCAACCGCAGGCTCCAACCTTCCCTGCTCACCAGAGGTTCAGGCTTCCCTCTGGTGGCCTGGTGGTTTCCTCTGCTATGTACCAGCTCTACTCTGACTCTGTGGTGACCCAGCTTGGCTTGGCACTCCTCCCATCTCAGAGTGGTCTCCCTTCTCTCAGTGACCACAGGGGTTTGGCCCCTTCCCAGAGGAGTGGACTCTTATCCCTCCACACAGGACATTGCAGTCAGGCATGTTCCTCCCTTCTCCTTGGAGCACTCTGCACAGTTGCCTCCTTTACTGGCAGCTGTCACACCCGTGTAAATGCTCACGAGCCTCAAATCTCTTTTTCTTCGTTCAATTTTCCTTAACCTCAAACCAAATACACAAAAAAGACACCATGAGTTTGTCAGGTTTTAGTCTGAAAATGTCAGTTCTTGATGCGCTTATGGCCAAAGAATGACTAGATATGCCAAAGTAAGGCAAGGATGAAAATGAGGTTTATTAAGGAGAAAAAGATAGGATTATAGGGCAAGAGCAAGATACAGGTTTACAGAGCATGGTATATATGCCACAGATGACGACCGGGCCAATTATCACAACAAAGGGAAAGCAGAAGGAAGGGTGCAAAAAGGGACTGGTTATGGTCTGCATCCTATTTTATAGTGCCCAGACTTCCCTTGTAGTTCAGAGGTCACCATGGAACCACTTTGATGGGACAGTTGGGAGTCACATGACCTGAGTCTTAACTATGCATGCAGGTTATTCTAGGTCAATTTCCAGACTCTATGGTTCCTATGCTGCTTGGCCCTTGGGCTAGAGAGTCCTCTGCATTCTTTTGCAACTGGCATGCTAAGTTATGATTGGCAGACTTGTAGGGTATTCCCTCCTCTCCCAGCTATGGCAGTCACTGGGGAGATTAGGGTAGGGCAGGAACAAGATGGAGGCAACAGCACCCACTATTGTCTCTAGGAGACCCGGAATCCCTCACCATCTACCTAACAATTTCACCATTTTAAAGCCAAATGTGCATCTTTGAGCTACCCATGTGGGTTCCTTGATTCACCTGGTCACAAAGGCCAGAACCCTGTGGACCCCCCTGATCGCTAGGCCCTTGGGCCTCCTATAGTGGCTTATCCCCACCCTAGTGACCCACCCATCTTGGTACAGGCCTTCCCAACTCTACTCTCAGTCCTCC
>VSMD01025814.1:0-27835 GCA_008750895.1 Mirza zaza | reverse complement strand
GCAAGGCTGTGGAAACAGCCCAAGTGCCCATCAATCCAAGAATGGATTAATAAAATGTGGTATATGTATACCCTGGAGTACTATTCAGCTCTAAGAAACAACGGTGATATAGCACATCTTATATTTTCCTGGTTAGAGCTGGAACCCATACTACTAAGTGAAGTACCCCAAGAATGGAAAAACAAGCACCACATATACTCACCAGCAAACTGGTATTAACTGAGCAGCACCTAAGTGGACACATAGGTACTACAGTAATAGGGTATTGGGCAGGGGGGAGGAGGGCGGGTATATACATACATAATGAGTGAGATGTGCACCATCTGGGGGATGGTCATGCTGGAAACTCAGACTTGTGGGGGGAGGGGGGAAAGAGCATTTATTGAAACCTTAAAATCTGTACCCCCATAATATGCTGAAATAAAAAAACAAACAAACAAACAAACAAAAAGAACATAAGCCTGAGGATGACAAATATAGGAGCTGGAATGAACAGCTCTGATCACCTCTCCCACCTCCACTTGTGTTGACTTTCCCCCATGGGATTAAGCAGCTGAGCAAAGAGAAAGGGCAGGGAGCTTCAGGTAAGTATAAGTACAACTCCCACAAACAGCTGAAGCAGACTGTTTTAAAAAAAAACCAATGGGCAGGAGAAGAGAGATTCTTAAATATAAGGATGACTAAGACAACTAAAAATTAACAAACACTAAAGGAAGGTAGCATAATGAAGAAAAGTCACCAAATCCAGCAAAATTAATAGACATAAAAGGAAAATAAATAGCACAAACAAAATAAGAATTCAAAATAAGTATAATTAATATTAATAAAGACATCCAAAAGTATATTGGATGAAAAAGAAACAACTGCAAATGTTAGAAACAAAATTTTGAGTGATAGAAATAAAAGCTTCACAGATCTGCTGAAACACGGAACAGACAAAAACCAAAGTGCTAAAAGATTAAGACAAAATCAAAATGAAGAACTCTTCCAGAAATGAATGAGCTTACCAACGAATACTGAGGTTCAATTTCTGAAACTCATGTTTAAAAGTAGTTAGAAAATATCCAATATATATGAAAAGGTAATGGAAAAATGCTAAAAGAACTAGTATCCTCAAATATGGCCAATATTTTACCATCTCCAAGACTCTTGCTCACCTAAAATATATTTCCAAATTCTATCTATTCTTCAAAGGTAAATTCTGATGTCATACTCTCAAAAAAAAAAAAAAAAACTTTACTAATCAAAACTAATAAAAATAACCTCTCTCTTTTAAAAAATAAAGTTTATTGGCCGGGCACAGTGGCTCACGCCTGTAATCCTAGCACTCTGGGAGGCTGAGGTGGGCGGATTGCTTGAAGTCAGGAGTTCGAAACCAGCCTGAGCAAGAGCGAGACCCCATCTCTACTATAAATAGAAAGAAATTAATTGGCCAGCTAATATATATAGAAAAAATTAGCCAGTCATGGTGGCGTATGCCTGTAGTCCCAGCTACTTGGGAGGCTGAGGCAGCAGGATTGCTTGAACCCAGGAGTTTGAGGTTGCTGTGAGCTAGGCTGATGCCACGGCACTCACTCTAGCCTGGGCAACAAAGTGAGACTCTGCCTCAAAAAAATAAATAAATAAAGTTTATTTTTAGACATTTTGTTTTAGAAGCAATTATGTGCTTAATTTAAAAAAAAAAAAAATTAAAAAGCAGAAAAGGCCAAAAAAGAAAAAAGAAGACTGAAAACTCAACCCTTGGTTACCTCACACAAAGAAAAACATTACTAAGCTTTTCAGAAACTTCTTTTTGCTTTCTTTCAATGAATACAGTCATACCTCAAAAACTTTGAATTTCCATTATGTTAAAATGGGGCATATGTAAACTTTTCTACTTTTTTAGTACCAGAAATGTAGCACCAGTATACACAAATATGAGGACAATCTTGAAGGAAACAATTAGAAAAAGAGATAACCAAAAATTGAAAATAGAAGAAAGATTTATGGTCTGAAAGGAAAGATTTTAAAAATGAAACTCTGAGCAAACTAATCAGATGAGGCTCAGTTGTTTGTTTACTACTCTGTTTCATTATTGTTAGCTTTTGTACTAACAGCAATTTTATATGACTATGTATTTGTTATTAATTGGTCTTTTTGTTTGTTTCTTAAATATTACAATATATAGTTTCCAGAGTATCTTTGGTAGCATCCCTACATTTCATAGCATTATACTGATATTTTCATTACGTTTTAAATAGTTTTGTTTATATAGTTTTGATTTCCTTTTTCCCCTCTAACAACTTTATGGGATAAACTTCAAAGCAGTGTATAAATTCTAAACTTTTGTTATTAATTTCAGGTTTGTTGTACTACAGTAAAAAAATGTCTGCTTTGTGGAATTTAATTGTTTCATGGATTATTAATAGATTATGATTGGATTTTGTTGAAGTGTCCCAAATATATTTGCTCATATTCCTGTTTTATTATCTTTGCCCATCTTTCACTTCTTTACATCATTTAGGGTTTTTCACTTTTAGTTTGTCTGCTTTTAAATTTGCTTTATTGAGATATAACTTAAAATACAATTCACCAGTATTAAGTGTATAGTTAAATGAATTTTGTCAAATATATAAAGCCATGTGACCACCACTATAATCATGATGAAACATTTCCATCATCTCACATGTCTTTTTACAAAGTCAACCCCTTCCCTTCTGTGCCCTGGCCCCTCTAAACCATTGATCTGCTTTCTATCACTATGCCTTTGCTTTGTCTAGAATTTCATATAAATGGAATCATACCATAGATAGCCTTTCATGTCTTGTTTCCTTCACTCAGCATAAAGTTTTTGGGATTCATCCATGTTGTTGCATTTATAGTTTATTCCTTTTTTGCTGAACAGTATTCCATTGTATAGACATATGTTACGTTCTGTTTCTCCATATACCAATTAATTGACATTCGAATTATTTCCAGTTTTGTGCTGTTATGTGTTTTCATCTCTCTTGGGTAAACACCCACAAGTGGAATTTCTGTGCTATATACTAAGAAAATATTTAATTTCTTAATTAACTGACAAATAGCTTCCCAAAGTAGCTGTACCATTTTGCATTTCTATCAGCAATGTGTAAGAGTTCCAGTTACTTGACCTGCCTGTCAGCACTTAATATTGCCAATTTTTGTTTTTCAGCTGTTGTAATAGGGGTATAATGGTATCTCAGTATTGTTGCATTTCCCTAATTACTATGGCACTGAGAATCTTTACATGTGCTTATTTGCCATCCATATCTCTTCTTTGGTTAAGTGTTCAAATCTTTAGCCCATTTTTATTAGGTTCGTTGTTTTCCCATCCCATCATATTAAGAGTTCTTAATATGTTCTATAACACTTTATCAGTGCTTTGAAAATATTTTCTCCCAACCTATAGTTTATCTTTTCGTTTTCTTAGTAATATTTTGAATTTTCAAAGCCCAATTTATCCCTTTTTTCTTTTATGGTTTATGCTTTTGTATTTTGAGAAATCTTTACATAACCCAAGGTTACAAAGGTTTTATCTTTTGTTTCTTCCTTAAGTTATATAGTTTTACCTGTTATATATAGGTCTTTGATCCACTTCTATTTAATTTCCAAACATGATAGAGTACCAAGTTTATTATATTGTATATGAATATCTGATTGTTCCAGGACGATCTGTTGAAAAGATTATCCTTTCCCTTAGTGAATTATCTTGGTAACTCTGTCAAGAATCAATTGACCATACACATGAGTCTCTTTCTGGACTCTATTCTACTCTACTGATTTATTACATGCTTATCTTTATGACCATACTAGACTGTCTTGATTACTATAGTTTTATAATGATTTTTTAATCAGATAGTGTAATTGCTTCAATGTTCTTTTTCAAAATTGTTTTGGCTATTTTAGTTCCATTATTTACATTTCCAGAGAAATTTTATAATTGTTTTCCATTTTAAAAAACCTACAGGCATTTGAGTAGGATTTAATTGAATCAATAGATCAATTGTCAGAGAATGGACATTTGACAATATTGATTCTTCCAATCCATGAACATGAATATCTATTTATTTAGGTCTTTATTTTCAGCAACTTGGGGGTTTCAGTGTACAGATCTTGCACATTTTTGATAAATTTACCCTTGAATGCTACATTTTGTTGCTATTATAAATAACTTTTAAATTTTAATTTCACTTTATTACTATTACAAAAATACAGTTGTTTTTTATACATTGACCATATATTCTGAACTCACTAATACAGATGGTCCCTTATAATAATTAGACTTATAATTTTTTGACTTCACAATGCTATGAAATACACAGTCAGTAGAAACTGCACTTCAAGTACTCATAAAACCATTTTGTTTTTCACTCTTAGTATTCAATAAATTACATGATATTCAACCCTTTATTATAAAATAGGCTTTGTGTGAGATAATTTTGCCCACCTATAGGCTACTGGAAGTGTCTAAGCACACTTAAAGTAGACTAATCTGAAGTGTTTGATAGACAAGGTATATTAAATGTGTTTTTGACTTATGATACTTTCAAACTGTGATGAGGTTATCAGGATGTAACGCCCATCATAAATTGAGAAGCATCTGTAACTTTAGCAGTGCTTTCTGTAGATTTCTTAGGATATTAACTTAGACAATAATGTAATCTGTAAATAAAGACAGTTTTACTTCTTCCTTTACCATCTTTATGCCTTTAAAAATACTACATTATTTCATTGGACAAGGTCTTCCAATACAATTTTGAATACCTACAGTGACACATGTTCAAGCTTAGGGTAAAAGTATTCAGCTTATCCCACTAAATATGATGTTAGCTGTAGATTTTTTGGATGCCCTTTATCAGTGTGGGGAAGTTCTCCTCTATTCTTGGTTTAAGAATTATCAGGAATGGGTGATGAATGTTTTTTGCATTGATTGAGATGATCTTTTTTTAATTCAACCTTTTGACATGATAAATTATATTAAATGGTTTTAGAAAAACTGACAATGTATTCCTGAGATAAACCCCACCTGGTCATGGTATATTATCCTTTTTGAAATATTGATTTCCTAATACTTTGTTGAAGATGTTTACATCTGTGTTCAAAAGAGATTTTGGCTTGTAATTTTCCTTTAATTTCTTTGTCTGGTTTTGGTATCAGTGTAATAATTACCAACAAAAAGTAATGAAGAAGTATCCCCTTATTGTAGACAGTCTGGAAGAGTTTACACAGAATTGGTATTATTTCTTCATAAACTGTTTGGTAAACATCCCTGACCCCCAAAATCATGAACACCAATGGTTTGGGTGAGCTTCCCAGGTTGTCAACACTTTGCACATGTTGTCACACACTACTGCTGGTAGACTTGAGTCCCATGCAACTCTAGCCTGGAGGGTACAGCTGGAAGCTTGTATCTGGTTTCTCCTGGGCTGCACCCCATGCTCTTTTTCCCTTTTCTAATTTTAATCTGTATCTTTTTGCTCCATGAGCATTTCCTTTGAGCATTTTGGTGCTCAAAAAGTTTTAGACTTTGAAGCATTTCAGCTTTCGGACTAAGGACACTCAACCTGTATTATAAAGCCCACAAAAAACAAGTTATCTTTTTTGCTTTAAAAGTTATCTTTTAAAGAGATTTTTTAATAAGAAAAAACTCCTTCTATATCACATTTGCTATTTTTTGTGTGCTTTTTGTAAATCCAAATTTCCTTTTTGTATTATTTTCTCTTTTTTGTTTAACCTTCTACTGGGAGTCTACTGACAAATTCTTTCAGCTTTTGTTCACCTCAAAATCTTTTTACTACACCTTCATTTCTGCAAAATATGTCTCCTGAGTAAAGAATTTTCAGTTGGCAATCTCTTTTCTTTCAATATTTTAAAATGTTGTTCCATTGGCTTTTAGCTAGATTATAGTTTCTGATAAGAAATCTGTTGTCATTATTGTTCTGTATAAAATATCTTTATTTTCTTTGGCTTTTAGGATTTTCAGTTTATCCTTGGTTTTCATCAATTTTAGTATGATGTACCTTGGTATGATTTTGTTTACATTTCTTCTGTTTATGATTTGTTAAGCTTCTTGGATCTGTGGGTTTATTGTTTCCATAAAATATACAAAATGTTTGATTATTATTTCTTCAATGTTTTCTGTCTCCCACTCTTTCTCAGACTTCAAACATATATATGAGATAAAATGCCCAATATTATCCTATAGGTCTTGATGTTCTGTTCCTCCTCCTCTCAAACCCCACTCCCTCCCCCTAGGCCTTTTTTAGTGGTATGTTGGTAAATAAGCTCTCCAGTGGAAGTATGGCAGTATAAATAAAAAGCTCTCATATTTAGTGTTTACCAATTTCCATGTTGTATATATTCATATGATGGCCAATTTTAAGTTACCAATGGTTTAATAACCAGTTTATAAAATACCCCAATATTTCTTAAGCCAGGACAGACTACTCCATCCCACCACTGGTTCTCTGCTATTGATTTGGATAATTCATATTATTATTTCTTCAAGTTCACTGATAAGTTTTTATGCAATGTACAATTTGGTAATTCTATCCAGTCTATTTATAATTTTAAATATTATATTTTTTTAATCTCTATAAGTTTGATTTGGTCTTTTTTTAATAAGTCCTATTTCTCTCTTTGATATCTTTTTATATGTCCTATTTCTCTCCTACAGTCTGTTTCTATTGATTGATTTCTCTTTTGTTTTTGTTTTTTTTTGAGACACAGTCTCACTTTGTTGCCCAGGCTAGAGTGAGTGCCATGGTATCAGCCTAGCTCACAACAACCTCAAACTCCTGGGCTCAAGCAATGCTACTGCCTCAGCCTCCTGAGTAGCTGGGACTACAGGCATGCGCCACCATGCCTGGCTTTTTTTTTTTTTTTGTATATATATTTTTAGTTGGTCAATTAATTTCTTTCTATTTTTAGTAGAGACGGGGTCTCGCTCAGGCTGGTTTCGAACTCCTGACCTTGAGCAATCCTCCCACCTCGGCCTTCCAGAGAGCTAGGATTACAGGTATGAGCCACTGCGCCCGGCCTCATTTATCTTTTGGTTATAGTCATATAATCTTCTTTTTTTTTTTAATGCTTAGTTGTATTTGGATATCAGATATTATAAATTTTATACTGTTGGCTGCTGGATTTTGCTGGGATTCCTTTAAATATTGGGCTTTGCTCAGGGACACATTACTTTAACAAGTATGATCCATTTGAAGCTTTATTCAATTACCCACAGAAGAGACTGGAGTTCTAAATTTGTCTTTGATAGAGCCAAGGTAATTCCAGATTTATAAACTAATTCCAGACCAGCACTTATAAAGGTGAATGAACACATGAATGAATATTAGTAATATCTAGAGAATTTAGAAAATTTCTATCCTTTAAAATTCAGGGTATAAAATAAAAATTTTTAGAAACTAATTCATAAGAAGATATTACCTGTAACAAGTAAGTTATAAGAATAAAATGAGATACGAGAAATCTGAAATAAAATAAATATAGACAATAATAATAAGCAAAATGTGGCCTAAAATTCTGCTTCTAAAAGAATTCAGATGCACCTTCAAAAATAGTTGTAGCTATAGTTTGCTTACTTTTTACTTAGCAATTTATATTTATTTGTTCTATTTACTACTGCTGAATATCAACCCACTCCAGACTTACTGTAAATAATAGTTTATTACTCTGGGACCTATATTATGCTCTGGGACCTCATTTATCAAGTCCCTCTTGTTTAGTTCCTGATACTCTGTTCCCTCAATTCATCACTTCAATCATCACTTGCCATTATCATGTATTTCTCGTCCATAAACCTTATCTGTCAAAACTCCAGGCACTGTTTAAATTTAGTGACCTTTATGTCCATAACTGTAACCAACCTATTGAATACTGCTGGAAAAACCTCAACCACTTCAATGACTGGTATTACCATAAAAATATGAACTACAAACTCAACTGGGACCTCAAAGATACTGGACAATTTTTCTTTGTTGCATTATCTGTTTATCTGCATTCTTTCTTGTCTTTTCCACAGTAGCTATTTCAAACCTTCTTCATTCATCTCTAACATCCAATGTTGCCACTTTCTGACTTAGGTTCCCAAATATAAGCCATAGAATGGGAAGGCAGAACTTTCTGCTACCAAATCTAAAAACTTCCATGCACACAAAATCATACTTTTTTCTTCCCATTTATAAATGGGTGGATCTTGTCTACTTGTGTTCTAGAAAACTTCAAATACCCTAATTCAATTAGCATCATCTTCCCAATATCCCTCCTTCATAGTCAAACTTCCTGAAAGAGCTGTCTATAAATGCTATCCTATGTAGTTACCTTTCTACCAGCACTGTAACAAAAAGCCTTGCTCATTCCCTTACTACTAATAAACTTTCAAATAATTATTTGTTAAGCTAAAATATCATCTCAGTATTCTAATCTAATTTCTTTTAAAGTACTTCTACATTTGATTAATGTTATTTTATCTTGTAACTGGTTTTATTTTTCGTGGCTTTTGCTCAATCAGCTATTTAGGATCTTAATATTTATAGCATCTATTGTACTACTTTTTCTACATATTAACAATAGGAATGAAACTTAGAAGATCATTCTGAGGATTAAGAGGATAATATAATGCCTACAAAACTCTCAGAAGGGCCTTCTGATTATAGAATATATGTCTTCTCTAAGTATTACCAATTACCACTATCTATATATAAGAATATTAACTCTATGCTATAAAAATATTACATATTTTTCTCAGTGAATTGGCTTTTAGTTGCATTTGTTTAGTTTTGCATTTGTACAAAGAAAGTATCTTGTACACCAAATTTATTCATTTAACAAATATTTACTGAGTCTTCTGTATGTAGGTAGAGAATATTCTCTTAATTTGAGATGTCTGTTACCCCTTTTAAGACCAGAATCTCTCTCCATACTGGAAGATTAAACCAGCCAGCTATTTTTATTTTCTTATTTAAGTATTTGCCTATTAATTTAAATTTTCACATTTAACTTTTTGAGCTGTCCGTGTAATTTAGTGTGAGATAAAATGAGACCCTAAATGACTTCTTTCCTCAAAAGCTAAAGCAACCATATCAATACTATTTTTGAATTATATTTATACCTTCTTGAAGCATGTAGAAAAGCAATACCTCATTCTTTAAAATATTTTTAATCTTCCTTTTTTATTCTTCTTTAACTTTAGTCTAATTTTGTCAACTAAAGAAGTAGTCTACTGGAGACTATTACAATTGGGCTAAACTTTTCTTTTTTTTTTTGATACACTCTCTCTCTCTGTTCCCCCAGCTAGAGTGCCATGGCATCAGCTTCGCTCACAGCAACCTCAAACTCCTGGGCTCAAGCGATCCTCCCAATCAGCCTCCTGAGTAGCTGGGACTACAGGCGTATGCCACCACACTCGGCTAATTTTTCTATTTTTAGTAGAGACGGGTCTTCCTCTGGCGCAGGCTGGTCTCAAACTCCTGAGCTCAAGCGATCCACGCGCCTTGGCCTCCTAGAGTGCTAGGATTACTGGAGTGAGCCACCAAAAATGTAAAAATTTGGAAACGCCTGGTATACATAAAGTGCAACCCTTCTGTAACATTTAATAAAATTTACAGATTTGTTTCCACAGTAATCTCTACTTCTGGGAAATTTACTTTTAAAGATCTTCAGGATTTTTGCAGTTTCTATGTATGTAATATTTACCTGTTAATTTTTCTATTTTTTCTCCAATATGTTGTAACTTATTGTTTCTAGTTATAATGGCTGATTTTTGTGTACTTCTCTTGCTCACTTTCAGTTGACTCACACAGGTTTTCTAATATTAGCATCTGAACCATCAATAATGATCATTTGTTCTCCTAAGAGTCATCTAGTTGCCCACACTATATACCCATATAACGGGGAGCCGGCACAGCACAGTTGTCATAAACACAGATGTAGAATGAGTAGGGCCTAGATTCGTTAGTATTAGTTGTATAATACTGGGTAAGTTTCATTACTTCTGTGCCTCAGTTCTCCAATCTATATTGATTTTATAGGATTCCTGTGAGAATCAGGTGAGTTAACACATGAAAACACTTATTATAGTACATGGCATGCAAAGATATAAACAAATATTAATTGAAAAGAAGCTATCATATCATTATTTATGTTTCATGTCTTATATTTACCAAAACTTCAAGAATATTAAATAATTATGATGAAAAGAGATCTTCTCTTATAGGTCCTGATTTTAAAAGAAGAACCTGTAGGTTAGGTGTCTACAGGTCATCCATGGGCTCTCCTCCCCTCTCAGAGATATCCATGTGTGGATCTGCATTTTCCTAGAGCCTCAGAGGGTGCATAATTTTTCATACATGACCACCAAAATGTTTTAATAAAACTATTAATGTCCTGTTTCCAATTCAAATATAATGGCTTTTTTCTTTATTTTATAAATCATAAGGTTTTTATTCATTTTATTTGTACTAACTTATTAATATTGACTGATACCCAATTATTAAGCTATAATTGAGTTCTCAGGGTAAAAACTATTTGGCTGAGATGGATTATTCTTTTAACATTATTTATTTCAATTTGCTTATATATTTTTTTCCTTTTATTTCATCATATTATGGAGGTACAAATATTGCTAGGGTTACAAACATTGCCCCTGTCCCCCCTCCATCCCCCCATGTGTCCAATCCCTAGGTGGTGTGCACCACACACGCCATGTAAGCATACACCCCTTTCCTCCTCCCTCCTCCCGCCTGCCCACCACCCGATAAGAAGTTTTTATTTTTTTTTCCTTTTTTATTTGCTTGTGTTTTTTTTTACATTTTGGTTACATTATATATCCTTGCCTCTCCCTAAGAAGGGTTAGTTATGCCCTTTCCCTCTAAAATGCTCGCCATATCCCTAAGATTGGGTCACCCCACCCCCGAATCCCTGGTGAGCATTGCCACCATTTGAAAACCATAGTTTTAATCAGTCAGTACCAATTTGATGGCGAGTAGATGTGGGGCCCATTTTCCATGTCTTGTGTCGCCTCACTTTGGATAATGGGCTTAAACTTAATCCAGGATAGCATAAATGGTGCTAGCTCACAGTCATTTCTTAGGATTGAGTAATATTCCATTGTGAGCATATACCACATTTTAATTATCCACTCATGAATTGACGGGCACTTGGGTTGTTTCCATGACCGTGCAATGGTGAATTGTGCTGCCATAAACATTCGGGTGCAGATGTCTTTAAGGTTAGCTACATGCAGAAGAGCGAATCAGGATCCCTACCTCTCACTTCTCACAAAAATTCACTCAAGATGGATAACAGACTTAAACTTAAGACATAAAACCTTAAGAATCCTAGAAGAAGATGTTGGGAAAACCCTATCAGACATTGGCCTAGGTAAAGAATTTTTAAGGAAGACCCCCAAGGCAATCACAGCAGCATCAAAAATAAACAAATGGGATCTGATCAAATTAAAAAGTTTCTGCACAGCCAAGGAAACCATCAGTAGAGCAAATAGACAACTCACAGAGTGGGAGAAAATATTCGCTCTCTACACCTCTGATAGAGGTCTAATAACAAGAATCTACCTAGAACTTAAAAGAATTAACAAGAAAAAAATCAAACAATCCCATCAAGAAATGGGCAACAGAAATGAAAAGAAACTTCTCCAAAGAAGACAGAATAATGGCCTGCAAACATATAAAAAAATGCTCAACATCTCTAATTATTAGAGAAATGCTTATATTTTTATTTAGGGCTTTTTCCCTTTTAATATATATTCACAAATGAGACAGATCTTTTTTTTTTTTTTTTTTTTTCCTGAGACAGAGTCTCACTTTGTTGCTCAGGCTAGAGTGAGTGCTCTGGTATCAGCCTAGCTCACAGCAACCTCTAACTCCTGGGTTCAAGCAATCCTGCTGCCTCAGCCTCCCGAGTGGCTGGGACTACAGGCATGCGCCACCATGCCTGGCTAATTTTTTCTCTCTATATATTAGTTGGCCAATTAATTTCTTTCTATTTATAGTAGAGATGGGGTCTCACTCTTGCTCAGGCTGGTTTCAAACTCCTGACCTCAAGCAATCCGCCCACCTCGGCCTCCCAGAGTGCTAGGATTACAAGCATGAGCCACTGCACCCGGCTAAGACAGATCTCAAGTTTCTTTTTAGAACTCTCATTGTCTGTACTTTTTGCACACTTGTATTTTCAAAATTTATGTCATTTTGTTTGATGTGTCAATCTTGCAAGCAGAATACCTGATATTTTAATAATCTATTTTAGAACCTGCTTTTTAAAATAAGCTTAAACCATTTACATTTATAGTCACAGCTGAGTTTGCTCTTATTTAAATTTCTTCTTTCATTACTTTCTGCCTTTTAAAAAAATCATTTGATTTTTTTCTGATCTGTGATGACTTAGAAAGTATAATAATTTATTTTATATACTATATATTCCTTGTTTACTTATTCAAACTCTAGGATGAAATAATAACTTTGACTATCCCTTGGTGTAAAAGTAATAGCTATATGATTTTTTTCTTCCTTTGCGAGCCAGGAGGCTTTGCTCAATCTTTGAAAACAACCTGGTTCTGTTATCTCACATTATCATAGATACATATCTAATATAAATCTTTAGGAATTATTTTTGACATATATAATAATTTTGAAAGTTCTAGATATTTAACTGATTTCAAGGCTCATCAAATCGTATTTTGAGGTCATTATTTTTAAAAAATTTTTATTGATATATAATAGATGTACATATTTTGAGGGTACATTGACATTTTGATACTTGTGTATAATGTATAATGATCAAATCAGGGTAACTGGGATATCCATCACCTATTTGTCTTTTCTTGTGTTGGAAGCATTACAAATCTCTTCTAGCTATTTTGAAATATATAATAAATTATTAACTATAATTTCCCTATTGTATAATACTAGAACTTATTCCTGTATTTTTGTACCACTTAACAAAGTTCTCTTCATCCCTGCCATCATAAATTTTCTATTCTTAAATTCTTAACTTTGATTCATGTCCAGAAATGGTACTACTTCTTCAACTGATACATCTTCAATATTAATAGTTTTTGGTACCCTAACCCCCACCCCGGGAGTGAACACTGGTAATATTTTCTGCTAACTCACATTTGTTTACTATTGCTCTCAGGAATGACTGACAAGTGACTAGAATCCTTGTATTACAATTTTCCCCTCAATACTCTATATTTTTCCATTGTCTTTTGAATCTATTATTTTTAGAGAGAAGTCTGAAATACACTAGATTTTTTTTAGATGTTTGTAAAATTTATTTTTCTCTTAAAATAAAAACAAAATGTTTCTACATACAGTTCTCATCTCATCAATTTTACCTAGAATGCAAGATGAACTCATCTCTTCATAGATCTTTTTTTAATATCAAAAATATTTCTTCATGCTTTTATTGTATCTATTTCATTAGCACTTCTGGGAATACTTATTTCTATTTCTATATGTCCTCATTATTTATTATATCTTTTATTTCAGTTTCGGCCATTTCTTCTCATGGAAAAGTGCCTCAACTTTGTCTCCAACATCATTGATTAGATTTTTCCATGGTGCCAATTCTACTATTTTATGCCTGAGATATAGTTTTAAGGAAGCAAGTGAAGAAAGAACATGGACTTAAAAATTGAAGAGACTGTGGTCTTAAATTCCACTTATCCTATTTTTGACTGTATGACCCAGGCAAACTACTTATTAGTCTCTTTGTTTATAAAATTTCTCATGTGCAAAATAAGAGTCCCAACACCCTGTAAGATTAATATGAGAATTAGAAATAATATTTATAAAGTTCTTATTACAGTGCCTGATTTGTAATTGGAACATAATAAGATGAACCTACCATTATTATGAATTCTCTTATTGTGGCTTTTTTCTTTAATTTTATTTCAGATTGCTTCCTTTTTAATCTCAGCCTGTTCTGTACATTAGACTCCCTGCTCTTGTTTCAAAGAGGTCCAATCTCTTCAAATTTTATTAAAATAGGTAATATTGAGTTGTAGTTAAGAGAGTAGATTCTGCAGTCAGACTGCCAGTGTCTGAATCCTGGTTCTACCAATTACTATATAACTTAGGGCAAGTTATTCAACCTCCATGATCCAGTTTCCTCTTCTACAGAAATAAAATCTCATAATTTTGTTATTTGTATTAAATGAGTAAATATATATATAATGCTTAGAACAATGCCTGAAAGATAGAAAGCACTCAGGTACCTAGTAAGCGAAAGCAGGTATTCCTCTTCTACTTCCTAAAGTTAATCTTTTTAAAAGTATTATATTTTCCTCTAAGTCCTCCAGAAATATTCCCTCCTTTTGAGCTAGAAAATCTCTTCCTAAATATTTTTTCCTAGCGTACTTATTTCTAAAAGAAAAGAAGCCTATTCAGTCCTGGTATTTATTAAGAGAAGTTGGGTAAATTACACTTAGCCACTGTATTCACACTTGTGTGCCCCTCAACATCTAAACTGGACCTTAGGTAAATGGACAAAACATTTGATCATTCCCTGGTTATCCATTTGATTTAGAATTCTTGGCCTAAACTACATCCTGTTCATGGCTCATAACCAACCCCCAGTTCTCTAACAATGAAAGAAAATATGAGCTTCTTTGACCAACTGGGTCCATAAAAAGACTACGCAGACAACTGCTTCTAGTTTCTTTCTTCTTTTGCTCGATAGAATCCAGTCCATCTGAGGAAAGGGCATATACCAATATGCTATGTTCCATCCTTCATATTCCACTATTCCCTACCATATTATGTACTGGTGCCAAAAGAAAAAGCACATTCTATTTCAGGGCAGCATTCACTATGGGAGATCTAACCTGCCTAATTCTGTCAGTAGTTCTAAATTGGTGTGGAGTAGTATACTGGTACACTTTGAACCCTTACACGTATGCGGTTAAATTCTGGCCAACATTAGTACTTATTTCTGCCTTGCTTCAGAATATATACTCTTATATTGGTGGCTGCCAGACAGAATAGTAAAATGAACGGGTATCATGAAAAAAATAAAGGGGTGAAACTTGCTACAAGCAAAACATAGGATGTATAATTATCATAAAACTCCTGCTAAAGAAATACTATGTACCATTTACCAGTACTTAGTTATTTTTTGTGTGAAGACACAAGAGAGATTATGGTCAAAGCAGTAAAAAGTAGAACTGAAGTAGTGAATAGGTGTAATGAATAGTTCATTAACTGTGGATGCTATTTCAGACTCTTTATGATACCATGGGAATCAGGTTGTAGATAGATGCCGATTTGTTTAGTATTGCTTTAGATTAGTTTCTGTATTTTTAATCTCTTCAAGTATGCTGCCAAAAATCTTTCACTTGAAAGTGTGCCTCAAGCATAAAGGATAATTATTGCCTCAAGGCCACTGATCTTTCCTGGTTCTTCTGGGTAGGATCACAGAGAATAGTTTAAATAAAGACAAGCTACTGAATATCTGAAAAAAGATATTTCTTCCTAAGTTCTTCATAATTCTGAGTTAAAATTTTTGATTTTCTTCAAAACTGTGTATCATGGCTAATTTTGACTTTATTCATTATCCCTGGTAATTCTCACCAGTGTGTCTATGTTCTTCAGGTAGAACAGCACTGAAGACTAGACTCTATACTCCCAGAGTGATGTTGATTCTAATGTAAACTTTATTTTACCATGTGTTATTGACTATGACATAGATTTACTACTTTTAATTTCCAAAATTCCTTAGAATTTTAACATGAAAGCCATAATTTTATGCAGATATATGTCACTAAATTACCAAATGATCAATTACTCACTGAGATGTTTTCTTTAGATTTGACAAGTTTTTTCTTCAGTTTTTTTCGTTCATGTATTAGATCATTGTGGATCTTAAGCAATTCTTCAAAGCGAACTTTGGTTTTTGCTTTTGCTTCACTCTCAACTACAAAAGACAAATACACGTCATTTTCTAAACAATTCTATTATAACACATACCTGAATTACTATTACATTAAGGAATACAGTCTTGTAAATACCTGTATGAGTTCTCTAGCTACATTAGAACCAGTCTCTCCATCTTAAAATACTTTTCCTTTTCACTCTGGTGATAACGCACTCACCTGTATTCCTCTTACTTTTTTGCCCACTCCTGCTAAAAATAAAGTCTCCTTTGCTTTTTACTTCTGATACACAACAGCATCTACCACTGTTAGTTACATGTCATATGATTTTAGACAAGTTACTTAACATCTCTAAACTTCATTTTCCTTATCTGTAAAATCACAATAATCCTATGTCAAAGATCATTTTGCATGAAAAATGGCTAACCTGCCTATGCCTAGCCTATAATCAGCATTCAACAATATTAACGGTCGTTTTCTCCTTTAAAACACAAATTAGATCATGTTATTCTGCTAAGACCCTGCAAGTTTTGCATTTCACTTAGCATAAAACAAATCCTTCAAATGCCCTGCAGGTTTTGCACTTCCTGACCTGACTATCTCTAAAGCTTCAAATCAATACAAATATCCTCTAGATACTTACATTCTAGCCATAGGCCCTTCTTGAAGCTCCTCCATTAGAGCAAGCTCCTTCCCACGTGAAGCTGCTTCTACATGGAGCAAGCTTCCTCTAACTCCTCACTTGGCTGATGTTAAGCTATTTAAATGTTGCCTCTAAAATGGAACATTTCCTGACAACCTCATCTAAATTTTCCTTTTTCTCACACAGCAGGCTTTTGTCTTTCTTCATAGCACTTAACCCAAATGGAAATTGTACAATTATGTTGATATCTATCTAAATAAATATGTTGTCTGTCTCTCCCACTAGACTCTGTAGTTCATAACTATATCTTTAGCTACTATCATGAGGTATAGCAGAGTAGGTACTCAATAAATATGTCTTCAATGAATAAATGCTGAATGAATGAATGCCCCAGAGCAAGTGTTGGCATCTTATGACCTGCAGGCACCTGTGTTTTTGTAAATAAAGTTTTATTGAAATTAGACATGCCCATTTGGTTAAGAATCGTTACGACTGCTTTCTTGCTTTAATGACAGAGTTGAGTAGTTGTAGCAGAGACCAAGTCTAAAATATTTATTCGCTATCCTTTTAAGAAAAAGATTTCCAATGCCTGCTGGAGAGTAAGACATCCAATATTGATGATAAAGAATAAAAACTAACATTATGTTATAATCATTATTTACCTTGTCTAGTTGAGTCCCAAACTGCCATATACTGGATATATGCTAACCTTAATCACCAACATTAAATAAAAAATTGAATATAAAACTAATAAATATCTCTAAATATAATATTTGGTCAATGACATCTACTTTATTCATTAATCTGCTAAGAAAAACCCTTAACATAAAGCGAACAAAAATAAATGTATAAAATATGAAGTTTATACATAAATTTCATCAAAGTCTTACCAGTGGGCATATCTCAGTTTATGGAGAGCATTGAGAATGTAAAGTATTAATTCAACCAGGATCCTATTAAAACAAAGAGGATTTATTTGTAATATGGAACTTCAAAATAAAAATTATTAAAATATTCTCCATGCAAGATTATGCCATTGTATTTCCACTACTTCATTAGGTTTATACTAATAAAGCTATATTCCCTTACCCCAATCTTACGCAAATGACTTGAATACATTTGAATCAGCTTAGGGTCCTGAAATCAAGTGAAGCCAATTAGATCATATTTGAATAAAGTATTTCATATATTTGAAATGAAAAACAAAAATCATTTTGAAAGGCAGCAAACATCTAACTTGGTATGTTAATAAACTTTTTAAAGTGTTTTAATGGATTAATGAAGATTTCAACGTGCTCTTGGGACTGACTTTCCCAAATGCATACACTATTGCATTAGTAAAGTATGCTTGTGGGAAGCGCCCTGACAGATAATGAGTATCTCCGTACCTGCCACTGAAACTTCTGCTACAACAGAAAAGGTTAGCACAAGCATTTGTACCACCTGTCTGGAATAAATACTTAGGTATGCATTATTGTGTGTCAGAGCTACTCAAAACCATGGAAATTCCTGAATTACCAATTTTATTTAAAAATGGAAGCATGTGTCTAAAATAAACATATTAATTCCCACATTAGGACACAATATGCATAAATTTTTAAGAATAAAACTGATGACTACCACACTTAACACACACTCCGTGCTCTAGCCATGTGTAACTACCTGCAGGACCTCAAATGTGCCAAACTCTCTTGCCTCTGTATTATTTGTATCATTACACAAACACCCCTCTCTCCAAAAAAATGCCTTTCTTCCTTTGTCATTCTATACAAACTCCTCATTGTCCTTTGACATCACATGCAAATGGTACCTTAGAAGTGGGAGGTGGAACAGTCTTATCTGAAGGGCAGATACTGTGTTTCCCCAAAAATAAGACCTACCCATAAGCCCTAGCAGGATTTTTAAGCATTTGCACAATATAAGCCCTACCCAGAAAATAAGACCTAATGATGGGCGTGGCTACGCAGCGTATCTGCACGACCCATGCATTTCGTCGTGGAACACTAAAGATGACAAGCTGCCCTTCTCATCTGCCCCATGAGAGCTCTATTGCTCGACATCTCGACATGAGAGATTGGGGCTAATGGTTCTAAAGGAAATAGAGTCGCAAGAAACTCAGGATGGAATTTGGGGTTTGGAGAGTTATGATGATATTCCAGAAGAAGATGACTTAACTATATTTGAATAAATGTAGATTGTTGTACCGTACTAAAAAAAAAAAATAACACATTCCCTGAAAATAAGCCCTAGTGTGTCTTCTTGAGGAAAAATAAATATAAGACCCTGTCTTATTTTCGGGGAAACACCGTAAGTACTTCCTTAAGCACCCAGAGTCCCTTGATCTTCATACCTCACTCTACTTTAACACTAAATTTTCACTACGGTAAAATGTTCTGCGAACCCCACAAAACTGCTGGCTTTTGGAGGGCGAGGCCTATGCTCTCTTAATTTATGTATCCTCATTTAAAAAAAAAAGGCAGTAATAATGGTTCTAGAGACAAAGTCTCCGGCTTGGGCTCTTATTCTGTCGCTTATTGATGTGTGGCCTTGGGCAAGCTACTTAATTTCACTAAGCCTTGGTTTTTTTCTTGCCTGGGAAATTAAATGATACCTACTTTATTGTACGAAGAAAAGAAAGTATCAAAAAGCAAAGTAATCAGCACATTGCATATGGCTCTATAAAATTACTTTATGTCCACTATTACTGTATTAAGAATAAGTAAATAATTATATAATAAATAAAATACGTGATTAAGTAAATTATATATGTAGATTATTATTTAATAGTTTAATGCACAACTGAACACTAATATTATTTAATGGTAACACAGCAAATACATTACAGAAATAATCGCCTCTAAATGTTAATGTGTACTACAGTAAAAACATTATAGAATTAATGACTAATGTTTGATTAGTAACATTTTCTGTAAAAATTAAGGTGAGACATAAGACATCCCTGAATCTTATATATACTATTATTTTAAAACTTCTCCCTCACAAACCCTTTTACAGGAGCTTCTAAGAGACATTGTGTGGGAAAATTATTAATAATAATAACTAGATTACATTTCATCTCATTTTATTTTTCCCTGACCACCTGATTATGAACCAATATGTGATCAAGGACAGAAAAAGCTGAGAGACATGGATATTTCACTCCTTTACCGAATTTTACAGCAAGGGAAAAGAGACAAAAATCCTGTATACATAATTCAATTAATAAATGAACAAGATTCATAAATTAGCAAGATTCTTCATACATAAACAAGATTCTAAATTCACAAATATTATTCTTCATAAACAAGTTTCTAAATATGGTTTAAAAACATTTTTGGTATTTGAATTTCTTTCATTTATTTTTCATAAATTTTCCCAGAGTCCTCATAACTAATAATCTTCTTCCCGAAAGCTCAAGCAATAACAGCATCGCTAACGCAACAGGTGAAAAAACTGTTAACATCTCTTTCTCAAAATAAAGAAAAGCCGTATTTTCACAGATATTTTCACTGTAATGCTGAAACGCAGCACCACCATTTATAAGGATTCCTAAATCATCTACAGTTTTCAACGTTTACGCATATCGAAATGACCCTATTATTACAATTTGACTCTTTTCTTATAAATGTTAAACATCGATCACCTTTTCTGAGATGTAATTAAGAAAGCTTTTTGACAGGTTCAAGATTCAGCACCAGGTTGACACTCTAAAAGGAAATAAACATAGGACGCCAGTGATCTAACAGCTTTTAGACCAGAGTCGGGAGTTGGAAAGGCAAAGATTGAAGTCACTGTCAGAGCGCCATGCTCAGCACTCCCGAGACAAGGAGGCGAGAGAAGAGAGCGGGTAAGTACGTAGAAGCAGCTCAAAAATCGTACCCCAGCACCCTCCCCCGGGCGTCCGGCCCTTCAGCGAGCGGTGGCGCAAAGCGGCCCCCGCGCTCTCGGACTGGAGCAGCCCCCGCACAGCCGCCCCCCAAGAGGGCCGAGGCAGGCCGAGCGCTGGGCCCCGGCTCCGCCACCAGCGCACCCACAGGGTACTCACAAAGAGAAGTGCGCAGAGCCGTCTGTCCCGCTCGAGCCCACAGCCCGCGCGGTGCGAATCAGCTCCCTGCCCCAAACAGGGCGGGCCAGGAATTAAGCGGCCGCGCTGCCAGCCCAGCCGCCAGCCCAGCCGCCAGCTACCCTGGCTCTGAGCGCGCGCCCGTGCCGCAGTGCGGACAGCGCGCCGCCCGCTGACGTCAGCGCCTGCCTACGCCCCGTTCCCATGACAACCGACGCGGCTCGCGTTCCCGGACTGGACCTCCGCCTAGTCGCGGCGGCGCCGCCTACGCCTCAGCGCGGGGAGGGGCTGCAGTGAGCCTTCAGCGGGCCCGGGCGCGCGCTCCCGGCGCTCCCGCCTCCGCCTCTCTGGAAGAATCTCCGGTACCTGGAGCGCGGAGCAACCGCGAATGCGCGAGTGCCCCTCAGAGCCTGAGTTCATCCCCACCCGAACCCCCGAAAATGCGCTAGGCGCCTCAGAACTGTAGCAAGCACCGGGAGGTACTGAGGGGGCAAAGCGAGGTGGGAAGGCTGTCGCGGAACTCGCCAATAATGAGAAAATATTGAATGAGGCAAAGAAACACACTGTCACACACACCCCCACGCGATCGCGCCCACAAAATAAAACATAGTGTTAAGTGTGGAGATTGAAGAGTTGTACTGCAGACAATATCTTAAGGAAATGATCCACGATTCGCCTAGAGCTGAGTTATCTCGGTATGTGTGGAAAACACGATGTGTGGAATACAAAACAAAAGTGAAAACGTCATCTTTTTCTACACCTAACGCCCCCACCCACTTTTCTAATTTCTGCCACGGACGCCATCTTTAACTCCTAATCACCAGGGATGGAAAAGTACAAGAGGCGTTAACTCCTGGATTCTTATATCGGAGGCCATTTTTGGCAGTTGTAGCCACGCACTAAAACCTGTTGCTTCATTTGTACAGCGAGAGAGTTATGTGTGGAGGCCAGCATTTCCGTTCTCATTGGCATCACCACACCTTACAAAGCGTATCTCATGTTTCTCCAAATCCTGTGAGGAGGCAAAGATTACTAATCCAATGGGTGCCAAACGGCCAGCTGTTCAGCTTTCCACTCTAAACCTTCTGCCCTTCTAGATTTCTGTCTTAAGCCACTACCATCCCTGCAGTGTTTTAGTAAGATACATGTAGAGTATCCTAAATGCATCATCTTACACCAAAGCATATCCATCCCTCCTTTTTAACTTCCCCAGACAACCCTTTACCACTAACTCCAGTTTTGACTCCTAAATTTCATTCTCCACATTGCTACCAGAATGACCTCACTAAAAATGCAAATAGGATAATGCCAGTCTCCCGCAGAAAATTCTTCAAAAGCGCTCTGTAAGAGAAAATCTAATTATTTTGCCTAGGACACAACATGGTTTATCTCCCTGACTAGTTTCATCTCTTATTACCTTCTTGTTTCCGTTTTATGCAATACTGAATTATGTGTACGACACAAAACAATCCATACCCCTTTATGCCTCAGTCCTTGCACATATTGTCCCCTCTTCCTGAAAATACCAGGAGTGGTACACTCCTACTTTTGCATGTCTCAGCCCAAATGTTGCCCATCTTTTGAATCTTAAGCAGGTTGACTAACTTCTTCAAACATTCCTGTTATGTACCCTATTAAACTTTGGATACTCATTCTATAAATTACGTTCTCACGGTTGGCATTTATTTTCTCTATCCCTAGCATCTACCACTGTATCTATGAGATAGTTGGCACTTCATGAACATTTGTTGAATGAATAGTAGATGACATGTATGGAGCTCTTTCTAGGAGCTATGCATTGTAGGTGTTTTATGTACTTTTCATCTGTCCTCACAACTGCCATTTAAGTACCCACATTTACGAAGAGAGGTTATAATTCTCCTTGTTCATTCTTAGTTGGGTATTATTTTCAGAATGTATTCCCCAGACTTGCTGGCAGGTACACCTGTTATCTCTTGCCTCAACCTTTACAATAGTTTACAGAGGAACAGTGGAGGATCAGGGAATATTTCATGGCAGAATTGACATTTAAGTAAAGAGCTAAGTAATGTGTAGAGTTGTCCAGGAGATTTTCTGGGTAGAGAAAGGTGAAGTATAGTGTTGTGTGTGTGTGTGTGTGTTTACCCAAAGTACTGTGAGTTTTATTAAAAACTATTACTTGAGAAAGAAATCTCCTTTCCACAAATAGCATAAAACCATAGAAGGATGAAAGGATTTGGGAAAGCTTTATAAAAGCTTAATTCCAACCGTATCTTCCTAAGGTTGGTGGCAAAGGGTATTTCCTTCCTTCTCTGGGATATCCCTGTCTCCCTCCACTATTATCTCGTCTGGGTGGATAGCGACCAGGTCCTACTATCATCTGATACTGGTTTGGCTGGAAGGCTGCAATTTGGGTTCAGAGCATCCAGTTCCATGGCAGCAGAGGTTCAGCTCCAACACCTCTGTCAAATCTTTGTGGCTAGAAAAGAGGAGGACCTTGCCAGGAATCCTGGGGCCTCATATTTGACATAAGTTTTAGAATCTGGGCTTGTCCTCTTAACAGTGGCCTGTATAAGTTTCCCTGATAAGTCGCAGGTGGTGGTGCAACACTGTTATAAACACCAGTTCCTGAGCCTCTTGGCATGATATGGCCCAAAGTCCTGGAGGCTGCCTGATCTAGGTGGACAGGTCACCAGTCTCAGTTAAAGCCAAGCTGAGGCTTCCACTGCTGTCCATTGCTGGATTTTTCCCAGTCTCTGGGTTTCAGTACTGCTGCTGGCTTTGTTGCTCCAGGAAGCATTACAGCTTTAAAAATGTAATCTTCAGCAAACTGTGTGTGTTTAAAATTAATACTTATTGCAGTGTTCTGTGTCAGATCTGGTAACATGGGAACAGGAGAAGATACTACTTGATCTGGAAGAGTGGCTTCTTCATCCAAAGAAAACTTTCCTTGAATCCCATGACATAGTTCAGGTGGTACATCCACTGGCTTTGTAGAATCTGTTTGGTACAGCTCTAAAATGAAGTCATGGAGTAGATGATGTTTCCCCACAAGTAAGACATCACCTCCAAGGCTGTTTTTTCTGGTCTCTTCTGGAGTGAGGTCTGGATATACCTCTTCTAGAGCAGCTCACAGCCTTCGCTCATCCACAAGTGGCAACAGAGCAACACATTGCTGTGCATATTTCTTCCCATTCAAATCAATAGCAAAATCTTCAAGATAGAGGTCGACTATACTAGAATTGGGATCACTCATGATCTCCCACCATGATGGAGGTAGAAAGTTACCATTTGCAGCTGGAAAAACTCCCATAAGTTGTTCCAGTGGTGTAAATGGTTTTGTACCCTTCTCAAAATCAGATGGCATGTCTGCAATGCCTTCAAAATCTGAAGCAAATGGTGCATAATGGAATGGATAATACCACTTCCAGGAAGCACAGCCCTGGTAATAATATCGAAGAACCCAGCAAAGTCCTTCAACATAATAAGACGGTACAACTTTACGACGGAATTTCTCATCAGCCGCATCAACATCAATTTTGTTCTTATAGTACTGCTGCTTCCAACCAGCTTCCCATAACCTGACGTTATCCTCTGGCTCAGGTTCACTGTCATTGTCTTCTGCTTTTCGCTTAATCCCTCCTATTGGAGATGGGGAACCATCAGATGTGAAACTTGTATTAGGTGATATTGAAGGACTAGAATTATTCTGCATCCTCATTTCATAGGCTGCATGTCTCGAATTACTGGCTACGTGAGAACCTGGTGAATTTCTTGAACTCAAGGCATGAGGAGTTAATATTCCACTAGGAGTGAAAGCTGGTTGATCTCTCTTCATTCTCCTTTTCCTTTCTGTTGTCTTCTAAAACTGTCATCATCCTTTCTCTTTTTAAAAATGCTATCCTCAACTTCACCAACTGCTAACATGATCATCTGTACTCTTTGCAGATTAACATAACCACTTTCTGTAAGGTAACTCCCAGTTTTGTGTACCATGTTTTTGTATATGTTAACCAGTCAATTTCCCTAATCTCTAATGATAGCAAGTGAGGAAGGAAGTCATTTCCCACAAAAAAAGCACATGAAAACCCAGTCATCAATGCTCCTCTCGACATCAAATGTGAACGGAAGGCTGGTCATGGTAAGTTCTCTTTCCAAATACAAAGAACATTAAGATGAATAAAGATAATCTCTCCTTCTGCGCAAGGAAGACTATCTGCAAGTTCATCATGCTTTCCTTTCTTTTCTCTTGGCAAACCTTCACAATCCTTGACCTCATGTCCAAACTGATTACAAAGACCACATGGTTTGGGTTTGGTTTGAATTCTTCTCTAATAAAGTTGGGTGCATGCGTAGCAAGGCCAAGCATGAGATCGGCATCTGCTCCACATAAACAATGATGAGTATTTGGGTCATGGTTAGGCTGGGCTCTTTGTCTTCTAATATAATCCATGATTTTACGTTCTCCTTCACCAGGAGCACTAGCGTCAGATAAAATAACTGTCAAATTTTTCCACCCAGGGTCATTATTTAAATGACTCAGCTACGTAATAGCGGAGTCACTTAGCAAGTTTGTCCATGAACTCAGTTCCTGGTGTAATACAATTGCTGTCAAATCTTTCTTTTATTTCTTCAGGAGGAAAATAGCTACCTTTTGCCAGTATTTGTTCCCTAACTCGCTGCTTCTCGACTGCTGCGCCTCTATTCCTTCTTTTGATTCTCTGAACCGCCTTGAACGCTGCTGGTTCATTTTAGCACGTGGTGCCATTCCATCTATTGCTATGTGGAGAAGTCGTCTTGGTCTTACAATATTGAAAAGTCTGTCAATGTACTCAAAAATTGCAACCATCATTTCATCTTCATTTTTTGGTGTTGGTTTGTCTTCAGGATGAGTACAGGGATAGATGATTCCATTCATACTCAAATATAGATTATCAAACTACACATCATTGGGATTAGGTTTACTGGCGTCAACTGGCGTGACAGGTGAGTACTGCCTTTGAAAACCAAGGAGGGAGGCATGATGTGGCCCTGAACCTTCCCCATCCAGAAATTGTATTAAGAGTACAAAAATCGAACTCAGATGGAAGCACAGAAATGATAAAAATAAAACTCTAGAATGGCTAAAAGTCTACCTATATGTTAACAATAAAAAGCGCACTGTTAACAGTGCATCCGATAATCTTGAAAATTTCAACGAGCATGCTGTCCAGCTGTCGGGGCACAGAGAAGGGAGAACTTATCACACTTCCTTCTCGTCTTAGAACCTTCTAACATGTTGCTTTCAGAATAAGATCTAACAAGTGTAAGAAATGGATTCGCACGCTAGGAGAAAAAGCTTTTAGGCACGGATGGTAAACGAAAAGCTCTCCGCCAGGATTATTTCACAAGGCAGTTAAAGGATGGAATCAGCACCCGCACATCCCTAATCAGTTAACTCAGCTGATCAAGCAGGTATGGTTCAATATCCTTGACGCTTCTTAGAGACACAAAATGCGCGGTCTCCAGAGGAAACAAAGCCCTGGGCAGGGCCTTTTACCTTGCCTGGGGAAAAGCGGGCAGGGAGGAGCTGCCCTCCCTAGAAAGTGGACCCTGCTCAGCCCTCGCCCTGGCCATGCCACTCCCCAGGGCCCGGAATCCGAATACGGGCATCCAACCGCGTGTTGGGCTGCGGCCGTCCGCAGGACTGGCAGCGGGGCTCGGAATCCCCCAAGGCTCCCCCAGGGCAGGCAGCTGGCCGGAGGGCCACCATCTAGGCATGCTGGGGCCATAGCGGCTGCCTTGCGCCTCACCTTCTCCGTAGTGTTTGTTACGGCAAATAACCAGCCATAGACCAGGAAAGAACCGAGCGGCACACAGAGGGTCAGAGAATCAGCTTTTTATTACGCAGGCAGGCTCAGAGGTCCACCGCCAGGGGCTCAGAGGCGCATACCACCAAACTCTGAGCAACGCTTCCTTATTTTTTCCCATTTTTATACATTTACACAACCAATCAACTATTATCCAATTAGTAGGATCATCATAAGCTTTCACATGTATTTTGCCTCAGGGCCCTCGGGTAGGGGCTTTCCCCTTCATTAGTAGGATCAGCCGTAAGGTTCACGTGAATCCAATTAGCAGGGCCCTCCGGCGGGTTTTTTCCATATCATTCCCCCCTTTTGATGCCCTTATCAGTTCTCGCAGCGGCATCAACCTCTCTATGAATCTAATTACTATGTTAACCAAGCAGGGTAGAGGTTCCACTAGGGGTAATAGCGAAATTAAAGCCCCAAGCCTGTCCTAACTCCTGTTTCCTCTTGTGGATTCTTTCTTCTAGCCCTTAACTTTGGTAGTTAAAATTCCTGACAGTATTCTTCCCCCCGGGAGCACACAAGTCCCCTTCCTTTTTCAAGTGCCCATCTATCCCGCAGGGGTTGCCAATGAGTCTAGCTGACTTTGGAGGGATAGTAGTGAGTCCTATCCCAGCTGCTATCACTCCCCCTATACTTGAGGGGCAGTCTGTTGTCTATTAGAGCAGGGGCCAAAAGAGCCCCAACCAAAAACAACACAGAGGTACCTTATGTAGACCCAGAAAAGGATTACCAAGATGTCAGCGGAGGCCCCGAGCCCAATTCCTAAGAAGGCTCAGTATTCCTATAAGAGTCCTGGTTCTGATGGTATGATATTATATTTACAAAATCCCAAAGATTCAACCAAGAAACTCCTGGAACTGATAAATGAATTTAGTAAAGTCTCAGGATACAAAATCAATACACAGAAATCAGAGGCATTCATATACGCCAACAACAATCAAATTGAGAACCAAATTAAAGACTCAATTCCCTTCACAATAGCAACAAAGAAATTAAAGTACCGAGGAGTATACTTAACCAAGGAGGTAAAAGACCTCTACAGGGAGAACTATGAAACACTGAGGAAGGAAATAGCAGAGGATGTAAACAGATGGAAATCCATTCCATGCTCATGGATCGGCAGACTCAACATCATTAAAATGTCTATACTACCCAAACTGATCTACAGATTCAATGCAATACCTATTAAAATCCCATCAGCATTCTTCACAGATATAGAAAAAATAATTTTACGCTTCGTATGGAACCAAAGAAGACCCCGAATATCAAAAGCAATTCTAGGCAACAAAAAATGGGAGGTATTAATATGCCAGATATCAAACTATACTACAAAGCTGTAGTAATTAAATCAATCTGGTATTGGCACAAAAATAGGAATATTGACCAGTGGAACA
>VSMD01025806.1:0-95802 GCA_008750895.1 Mirza zaza | reverse complement strand
AATGAAAATATTAATTTAGATATTAAAAGATAAAATAATTTTAATTTTTATATATTATGAAATATAATACATACAAATGCAAACATTCTCAAATTGGAAGTGGTCCAAGAAAAAAAAGCACAATATTATGCAAAAGAAAAATCATTTAAGCATCAAATAAAAGCTAAAATGTATTAGATTCCTAACACATGTAAAGTGTAGATTTTATTGATTTTGCTTTCATGCCTGACACATACTGTATATCACAGTGAAGAAAGTTTTATTTTAGCAGTTTAATTGTGTTTTCTAACTCTGAACTACCCTTTCAATCTTTTGGGAAAATGACCAGTAACCTACATTGATTACATTTCTGCTTCTATAAGACAAGAGGCTCTTAATGGAGCCTGTAATCTCTGTGGGTCAGAGAATTAAGAATACAAGTTCATTTCTTTCCAAGATATTGTTTTAGGAAATGTAAAAGATTAACTATTTATCTCAAAGATCTTGCTTAAAAATGAAATTGAAATCATTACCAATAGACTACATATTTTAATCTTTAAATATTTCTATACAATATATGTGATAATTTAAAAGTTCATATAGTAGAAATATCATGGTCTCTGGAGTTCAGATTTCTTTAATTCTACATATAAGCTCAGTAATATTTAACAAATCAGTTAATTTATGAGCAGTAGTTTCCTGTGAGTGGTAATATATAAATTATCATAAATATTAGAAGTAAAATTAAATGAAATTTAGAGGTGAAGTGCTTGGCACTTAAAAATGTGAAACAAAGCAAACAAAACAAAGTAAAACAAAGCTGGACTATTTGAACATAAATATTTGGTGGTGTGTATCTTCATGTTATACCAGAAAAGCAATAAAACTATTTAGAAAAAATTAATTCAAATGTACTAGTTATATACTGTAAAATATGTGGTGGGTGGCTCATTTTTCAAAATCCAATGCAATATTTATCATTAGCCCATACTGATTTTTTTCCTAAAACATATTAAGACTTAAATGACACATTCGATAACAAACACCTCTTGTTAGCATCCTTTATTTAATACAAGATTCTGGAAAATCATAGAATAAAATTGTGATAGAATATAAGAGGGTTTGTTGAAACAGGATTATCTTCACCTGAAAAAATTTGCAAACATAATCCCTTGATATTACCTAGTAGCTGCTTATATGTAGTTGTTTTAATTTCTTCATATAAGATTTATTCTCAGTGCTCTAGTAGAATTAAAGGGTCAGAGTGACATGAAGTAGTTAAAGTTCTTCTTAAATTTTTTTCTTCTGTATTCAACATGTCACATTTTTTCTTTCTCATTTTAACATGATAGATACTTTTGTCCTTTGGGTAAAGTATTTGATTGAACATTTAAGTTACTTTTTTAGATCTTCAATTTGCACTGATTCATCTCAATAATGCCATGGCTTTTTCACCTCCCACTGCCACTAGCTTTAATATATCCCAATGTTATAGGTACCAAACTCAAAAAGGTGGATAAAATTTTGTGCATTCTGTTATCAAGAACCATAAGTGATTTTAAAGACTTTTTGCCAATAATATATTTTTTGATATTAAAGCATGAGTATTTGCCATGGTTGAATTGAATACTTCAGCACTTTCACATGCTAAAAATCAATGAATTTATCTGGTTGACACATTCATGTGACATCAGTTCTTAAACTGTTTTAGGTTTTGGATCAAAAATATATTTGTTGAGTTCCTCTTTTATGAGAACTTCTCATCTGTAAAATAATAGGATTGGATCATGTAAACTCTTAATTTTCTTAAACCTTTAAAGTTGTATTAGTCAATGATTTTAATAGTTCAAGGCTAATGCCACAGCAGCACTGTACATAAACAATGGGTTCATGAATCAGGAGGAGATCAGAATTTCACAGCTAATCTCATTTGTTATTCTAGGTATTGTAGACTCACTTCAAGGAGAAACCTTCACAAAACTCTGTGTTGAAAATTGTAGATTCTGTAACTGCTGCACTGGGGAGAGCCTTCAGTATACTGAAACATCATATTAACCTTGCTTAAAAAAATAAAAATGGGCTTGTCCATATCATGCTAAGAGAAGCAGATTAAGAGTAGAAAATTCAATAATCTATCAAAAAGCTCTCAAAGCAAACAAACTTGTATACTTTTGATAAATGTATTATTTTATATTTTGATTCTTTACACTTTCTTGAATTTTAAATCCTCCATACTAAGTTATTAATATTTTTCTTTGCTAATATTAATAGCATGTAAATTTAGAAACAAGAGGGATGAAATTAGGGGAAATATAAATATTAAACCATGATATTGACAATCATATGGAAATGTAAAACAAGGAGATATTGTGGTTAATAGATATTAACCTTAGAATAATGTTTTAATTGACATATGCCATTCTAGATTTAGAAGGTATATTAGAACCTATGTTTCTTTTCTAGCAAATTTTGAAAATATCAAATTGACAATAGGGAAGAGATATTTTTTGAAAAGAATGAACATGCAATAGTTATACCATTTAAGCATAAGGTAATTATACTTTTATTTCATTTTTAATATTGCTAACATTAAAATCTGACTTTATATTGGCATATTATTAAGTGAAAATTTAAACAAAAAACTAATGATAATTCTTTTATAACACAGTAAAATCATTCAAAGAAAAAATGTGTAAAATATGATGACTGCATAAATCAATGCTAATGCAAGTAGGAATAACTTGAGAGGTAATAAAACACCAACACTAAAAAAAGAAGGATCCCTATAATATGTGATTTAGAAAGCAAAATCACAAAATTATTGTTTGGTCAAATTTAAAATAAAATTCCTAGTTAATGAGCTAATTATAGCTATAAGACTATTAAATTCAGTCTTTCTTATTTTCCTCAATTCTGTCATATTCTCATGATACCTACCAACAGTGAATATTAAAATTGCAGTATGCCTCAAATCTTTTATCTGGTTCTATTTTTTCCATTTTGCCAATCACTTTCTAACAAAAGAACAATTTATTTACTAGTTATGTCATTTATTCACTTTCTGACTCTTCTCTCTACAATGTAAATGCCACGAACTGTGAGATAATTGTTTATTTTGTTCACAGTACATACCAACAACAAACAGTATTTGACCCATACTAGGTATTCGACAGATTTTTAATTTTTTTAATTTTTAATTATTATGAGTATATGATGGTTGTATATATTTATAGGGTACATGTGATGTTTCGATATAGCATACAATATGAATTAATCAAATCAGGGTATTTGGGGTATCCAACACCTCAGGCACTTATCATTTCTTTGCATGAGGGTGCAAAAATCTAGTTAGATAGTTAGAATGAAAAATATTTGATAGCATGACAAAGTGACTATTGTTAACAATAAGTTATGGTATATTTTAAAGTAACTAAAAGAATAGAATTGAAATGTTCAATGCATTTTCAAGTTGAATTAAATGTATAAATTATCTCCAACACATTAAAAAATAACTATAGGTATTATCAATACCAATTTAGAGATGGACAGAGACCATAAGAATTACTTCTTTAAATGTTTCTACCAAGTAGATGGTTGAGCTAAATTTAAATCCCAATTTGTATAAACCTGTAGTGTTTCCTTTATGTACTATATCACACTTTTATCTAGTAAGAAAGAGTAGGAGAGTTTTAATTGCCCAAAAGGAAGTCACTTTGGCAATAGGTTCAATATTTTGGAACCAAAAACTCCATGTGCTCTAATCTTTCTCTCTCTGCTTCTACTACTTTATTGTGATGAAACTAGTAGTGAATAAGTTAAACAAAGAAGATAGTAATGCAACTAGGAAGAGTTTAGACCAATTTTGAAAATAAAGAGAGGATGGGACAATGTAGAAAATATAATAGAAAAGAAAATGAAGAGAGGGCCACAGAGTCTATTAATGGGAATATTTCTCAAAGTTACATGTATCCTAATTCTCCTAAGATCTGGTTCTAACTCCTAAGTGTCAAAGCATTGATTTTTCTTATATTTCTAAGCTATTATTCAGTCTTTCATTTTGCCATTTATCAGAAAATACTAACATATAATTAAATTGAAGTTGTTTACTGTTCTCTCTATAAAAATTCTTGCAAAAACTATTGGCTGATGAATAAAAATAACATACATTTTACCTGGTGTATATATTTTACTGATATTAAAAAGTATTATGTATAGACAACACTGACAATTAATAAGTAAAATTTATGTAATGTCATTCCTTACTACTTCATTATCTAAGTTTTCATTCCACTGCCCCATGCACACACACACAAAAAAAATTATAATGATTAAGGACATAAGTTAAGTGGAAAACAGACCACAGTTTGAATATTGGCTCTGGCATGTCCTAGATAGAGGACATCAAAATGGCTATTTTGGCTCTCTAGGGCTCTGTTTCTTCAATTGTGGGATGGGGTTAATTCATGTATCTGCCACAAAGAAATACCATTAAAATCAAAGGAGATAATATTTCAAATATATTAAAATAGTTCTTAAGTACTCAATATATGCTAGTTTTCTTTTATCTTATATTGTTATATTGATGCACTTTCATATACTTTTAATATTTTTCTTATATAAACACCAGAGCATAAACTGAGACTTTTATAAAATTTAACATTGTTTTTTGATTATGGTGGTCCTTGATGTGAGGTATTTTTCCAAGATAGTCATAAAATATTTGACAGAGTTCAAGGAACTTAAAGTGGACCTTACAAAAAGAAGCAGAAAAATAACTAATGTAAAAATAGTTGCTTGCAAATTAAAAAAAAAAGAGAGAGAGGTCATTTTTATGACTTTCATGAATCATCCTAAATGGATTACATCCAGGCCAACATTAATTTGTATGATTCCTCTGCTGAAAAGGGAATATAGCAGATGGACTATTATTATTCATTTCCTTTACAAACAATACCTGATAAATGCCATTAGTATTACAAGTTCTTTGGGATACATAAATTTATGTAGTGTAAACTCAAATAAACCACTAGGGTTTCTAAGTGCCCAACATAGTACTGAGGATTGGTCCATATTACTCATTAACTTGCGGGACACAAAAGGCAGACAAATGACATTAATATATATTATCCCCACTCTAACTCTAGATAAAGGAAAACTCATCACAGAAAACTTTCATTATTTTCTCACCACTTAATCTATTTTCACAAATTTTATATCAAGGCTACTGCTGAAGTTCATTTTGATCTCAATTAAATTCTCTACAACTAATACTTAATTTCACATAAGTTTAGGTTCTGTATAAGTATAGAAGGAAAGATTCTCCAATTATTCTGACATATATAATTAATTGCTGTATCAATATAAACTGATTTTTGTTTAATTGAGATGGTCTCCACTGGTGAGTTCTCATTATCCCCTTGTAATTAGCAGTGTTTCAAGAGCCCTTTGAGGTAAGGACTCAAATCTTCACAGGTACAGTTACAAGGAGAGAACTTGGCTTAGATTTCAGAGTGTCAAAAGTAGACCATCAGCACTGCCTTCATGCACAAAGGGTACAGGGAGGTACCAAGTACTTATGATAGTTATAAAAGCTTATTTAGGAACAGTTAGTTATGAAAAGGTAAGATTTAAGAAACTTCACTAGAAATATAGCATTTACAAATGAAGAGTTAGTTTTTCTCAGTAAAAGTCACCTTGAGAAAAATGAAATAATTATCATTCTAATTCTCTCTTCAGAACTTAAAATTTCACTACCAGTTTAGTCTATGGAAAAGTGAACTGTGTTTTATTCTCCTGGGTACATACATAAGCTGATATCATGTGCAATGGAATCAGCAATGAGCACATGTCCTATTCAAGTCTTTTTCTCCAGTGAAATCAGTAGGGGACCATATCCTCATTCTTTTTAATGGTGTCCTTATAACTAGAGATTAATTTCAAGTTTCATAATAAAATTAATTGTGGATAATGTTATATGTAGACTTTTGTCACTTATTTGACTATCTAAAATTTCATTAATTAAATTTTGAAGTAGAATTATTAATAGCAACATAAATTGCACATTATTAACTACTGGAAGTTGTAAGTCCATATTTTAATTCAAGCTTTATCATCTTTGTATATCCTTGCTTAACACTAAGTATGTATTGGAACATAATGGATATTAAGATCCATAAGGACTGTGCCCATCTTGTCTTCCAAACTTGCCATAGAGTTAGTTGTTAACAAATGTTTTTTAAAGTAAAAGAATGACAATTAAATGAATTTTGAGTCTATTTGAACATGGATAAATGGCTTAAAATAATTTAGGAAAGATTCTGAAAACTACCTGTGAATAAGGCAAGAATAGAATTTAGGTCTTTGTAGTTTTGTAGTCAGAGGACCCAGTCTGATTTGTCTTACACGTCACTCCATGCTTAAATCACTTGTGCTATTCAGGAAAGAGAGAAAGAGAGAGAGAGAGAGATCAAGCCAGAGTTTTAATTAATCTTCATTACTTAATCAGCTATTTCCTCAATGTTCTTTCTTAGTTATGTCTATATTATTGAGGTCATTTGTATCCTTCATTTGTATTTTCTGATCATTGAGTCCATGGATGAGGTGATAACTTAAAAATTGATATAGAAATTATATTTAATTTTTACCTATAAAAATTAGTAAATATTTAGTGAAAACATTAAATTTGTCAAATAAATTAATTAATAAAATTAATTAAGTCCCTGCGTTGGTAAGGAACAGTTTTTGCAACATCTACCTTTGGAAGAACAGTGAAGGTATTCTGACTTGCAGACGGAGGGCAAGGCTTGTAATTGCTACTTCATATAAGGAGGAGCTATTTAACCACTCAGTTCACCAGGACTAGTCAGTCTCATGCCATGGTTGTTTATCATGGTAGCTTATGTTCCAACAGTACCATCATGGTGAAGGCTATTCTCAGAATGCAGGCTTAAAAATAGGTCTGTGGGTTGAAGAGTGGGAAGAAGGTTCACACTGTTATTACAATGCTGAGTCTGGGCTTCAAGGACATGAGGTTGTTTTCAACCTGTGGAGGAAAACCTGTGCGCTTTGCGCAACAGATGGGGAGTGGGAAGGGAAAAGCATGTCTTTCTTTGTGCACTCCCTGTAACTAATATTGTCTGGATATACATAACAAATAAATGTATTTAGAAGTAGAGTGGCATTGAAATATCCACAGGAATAACTGAGGGTAAGGCTTGGTATTAGCTCTATTTTCTATGCTCCTATTTTAGTGGATTGAGAAAGTATAGTGCTCTGCAACTACAGGAACTATAGTGTTCTGCAACTATAAGCTTCTTGTAGGTATTTTGCTTAAATCAAGAAGAAGCTCAGTTTCAATAAAGAGTAAAAATAAAGGATGAAAACATTCTTACTACAGAGCTTGCTGTAACCCTTCAAAAGTAACAGAATAGTCCATATCCGAACAACAAAGGTAGCACTAGTAATGTATTTTAAAGACATTACTAATGTTCTTCATATGCTTTCATATGAGTAGTATTTGGGATGCAAGCTCACTGCTGCCTAGTTCACTGCACTCTATAATTAGAGCTTCTCATTATTAGAGCAATAACTCAGGATTCAAATAAACAACACAGGATTTTGACATTTGTGGAAAATAGTACTGAAAAATCATTACAAGAAAATGAATATTAAATACCTACAAGTGAAATATAATCAACTTAGTCACCTACTGAAAAAAATGAATAATTACATTTGTAAAGGCAAATTACAAGGTGGGGGGCAGCCAGTTAAAATACAAATAAATCACTTTTTATCCCATTGTTGTGGCACTCAGTTTTGGCGCTTGATCATTTCAGAAATTGGAGTCTCCCGAGAATTTCTTGCCAAGAGAGGGTTAGCATGTTAAAACAGACAGTATTTTGGATTATTCTACATATCACTACTATAAATAGGATACTTTAAAAATGCTGTTTTGAGATATTCAAGTGAGTTCGTGATCAGATGTGGCAGACTTTTTGATAATGATGGACTGACATATGAATAGGGGAAAAGCTTATCATTTTAGATAGACAAATCTTAATTAATTCCAACTATAACCTACAATATTTAATTTAAACTAGCCACTTAGCTGGTAAAGGTAATGATTTGTCATGTGGATTATTCATTTACTGCTAATCACCAGGATTCACATGTTTGGAATCCCAAGCAGTCAGAAACCTGTAAGAGGATTCATGCACGTGTTCTACTTTATGCTACTGATTTGCAAAACAATGAGGCTGGTAATGATGTGAAAGATTTAACTGGCTCTCCTTGTGTCTCCTCTATCTGAACTGATTGCTATTTGTAAAGAAGAATCTTTGGAAGCCTGTGGTTCCCACAGGATGCTGAGCAGCCAGGCATTGGGTTAAGGATGACATCCTGTGTCAGGGATCAGAAATTAGTCAGTTAATAGCTTTGTATTTAGAATTGTCTAAATTTTTTTTTCTTGTTAAAGGCCAATTATTTAACATATAAAGTCACTTTCACATCCGAGATATATTGTAGACTAGAAGATTCTTAGAAAACAGCTCTAGCTTACATAATTTATTTTTAAATCAAGATCATTTGCTAAATATTTTATATATCAAATAATTTTATAATTTATATTTATGTAATCCAGACCCAAGGAACACAAAAGAATTCTTGCAAATCTTCCCATTTTATATTCAGATTTTGCTGTTATTTTACAAGAGGTATGTTGCAGGAAGAATTTATTTTAGTAAAATAAGGGTGAGCTGATTTTTTCTCCCATTGTCAAAAAAGATTAAATTTGTGCTGTTTCCACTGTCCACAAGTTATTTAATTATCCCAAGTAAGAGTTGATATAGTCACATTTTTAATTTTGTCCTACTTATGAACAAGGGCCTTTAAAATTCTCAAGTATTAGGTCATAAAAAACTACCATAAGTATATATGTTCCAACACAAAAATTTAAATAATTTCATGTTGATGAAGAGTAAAAACTAAATTTATAGCAAAATAAAAATCTCAGGGGAAGGATTTTAAATTAACAAAGGCACAGTTTTGAAAATGGTGCTTTAATTGTGCCCCTACACACACACACACACACACATATAGTGAGAAAAATCATTTAAAGATTTAGCCAAAAATTTTTTCAGGGATTACACACTTTGAAAAAAGAAGGAAGTAAGAAAGGAAAGAAGGAAAGAAGGAAGGAAGGAAGAAGGAAGGAGCTAAGGATGAAAAAAGGGGGAAAAAGAAAAAAGATAGAAATAATGACATCCTTCTTATTCCAGAATTAAAAGTAGAATCTCTTCACCTCCTAGACAGATATCAGCCTTTAAGCACTGTTTTTAAAAAGACAGCTAAAATATTCTGATCATTAATGGTTTATCAAAACCCCAGGATCGGGAACCAAAAGAAGGAAAAGAAAAGAAAGAATTTACATCTGCCACTTTCTTCCTCCTTCTACTCCTCATTCCTTTCTCCTTCTTCCTCCTACACAGCTTCTGTGCTAGTGCTCATGTTTCAGTTTCATAATCTGTCCGTAGTGAATTAGGAACATTTCTTTGGCAGTTTCTCCTTACCTACGGGGTGCATGATATATTGGCCTCAGTGACACTGAGTCAGATCCTGCTTGGTTCCGACAATTGCTAGTAAATACCACCACTTGCAAGGCAAGCGAGAGTGCAAAACCAGAAACAACAGCAGGTGCTGCATCTGTTGTGAGGGAAGAGTTAAGAAGTGTAGATGACTCAGTGACAGTTCTATTGATTTTTTTCTTTCTTTTTTTTTTTTGGTGAGGATATGATGCACAATAAATGCTTCAGCAGTAAGAATTTAATGGCAACAGTATTTACACATCACTATTATTTTTAGCTTGTTTTGTAAAGTGTAATGCTACAATTACTAATAATGCTACAGTGTTCACTTATAGTTTCCTATCTGAGGATAGTCACCACTTGATTAAAAGTGGAAGCCAGGTTTTGCAATTATTTTCCAATTTAGTTTGTAGCTAGCTTCTCAAGTTATTTGAATAAAGCTTTTTTTTTTTTTTTTTTTTTTTACACAGATTCATACCAGCACAGCTTGTTTTGTTCTCTAAAGCTATTTCTCAGCATATGTTAGCCAGGTAAACGCCTTAAAAAGAGTAACACCATCTATGTTTTAAACCATGTGATGACTGAAGTGTTGTTATGGCATTGACTGTCAATTTTAAAAAATAAGTTTATAAGGTCACAATTGTCTGCTTTGGTCTAAATGTCCCTAGCTGTTATGTCTGTTATGTAATTAATAGGAAATTTAATAGAAAAATTCCACTTTTTTTCTTTCAGGAATTTTGTTTGTTTGTTCTAGTGCTTGGCTGTTTGCTAGCATTAGAGGAAATTCCTGAACATATGAAAAAATCCTCCATGGTAATCTTCCCAACTAACCTCACCTTGCCCAAGAAGGCATTTTTTAGCTAACTAAGAAATTATAGTTCTTAACAGTAAGATATTTTCAGAACTTTGATAAAATACATAACCTTTTTCACTGACTTCTCTCATATTTAGTCAGCTTTGTTCCTGTCTCTTGTGTGGTTTTCACCATTAGCCTGACCAGATAACTAGGTGACCACCTAGAAAATTGCTAATGTGCATTTAACCAAGATTACTGATATACATTGGCCATAGCATTAACAAACATTTTTCTGTTATTTTAGAGTGATGAAGACATCTGGAAAGAGAAAGCAGGATATAGCCTGGGAAATACCCCATTTTATGTGTATCTCCCAAGAGGATATTTAAAAGTTGCTTCAAATTTCCATTATGGTGAATTTGTATTCACAACGTCAACAAATATTTATTGAACTGCTTGATACATGGTGCTGCATCACACCACAAGGATTAGAACGATTCAAACATTCATCCTTGAAACCTGTTTGGTGGAGTTAGAGAACCACTGTATAAGCAAAAGTCCTGGAGGAAAAATTCACAGGTGTAGAGCTTTAACCTGAGTTAAGTACTATTTGAGGGCTCTACATACATTATCTACACAACCATCTGAATTAGAACATAATGGCCCTAGTTTAAAGATGAGAAGCCTAAGGTTCAGAACGTATAATTCAGTTTCTTCAACCCGCAGAGCTAATAAGTGATAGAGTTGAGGTTCAAATCTGTGTTGCATTAATGTGAATATCAGGATTCTCTTGTGGTCAAAGTGCCATAGAACTTTTGAGAAGAAATATATCATGTCTGGGCTGAAAGATGAAGAATAGCTTCAACAGGACTTTGAGAGAGAAATATAATTTTAATATTTGAGATAGGTAATCATATTGGAGGCAAATCAGCACCATTGCTGAAACAAGAGAAATAAATGAGCCTGCAATTAGATAGGTTGGTAGATAAATAAATAGACAGATGATTAGAAGTGCAGAATCAAGCCAAAGAAATAAATCATTGAATACCATAAATATGTCATATCACACTACAGTGAAAATGATTTGAACAAAAAGCAAAGCAGAATATATATATATTTAACATTTGAATTATTTAATAAATCTTTTCTACAATTTTTTTCTCCACTAACTCTAGTATGAGCAATTTTTCTACATCAATAAATTAATTGCACATTTAATGGATGAATCACAGTTTATTTAACTGATAGCTGGTTTATAGCTATTTGGTTTGTTCCATTTTCTGTCTCTCTTTTCTTTAATTAAGAAAAAAATAAATATTTTTAACCATAAATTTGTGTATATGTTTAGTGGTCTCCTTAAGATAAATTTCTAAAAAAAAAAAATTTGATCAGTTTATATTTTTACTTTGCCAAATTAATTTTTCCTGAATATCATTTCAATACATTGCTTACTTTAAAAAAAAAAAAAACTTCCCTATTTTCTTAACCTCATTTGTTGAAGATGTCTTTATTCTTATCTTCACATTTAAATATTAATCTTAATATAATACCCTTCATTTTGTATCTTATTTTCAGTTTTATTTCATTCAAGTCTTAAATTCAATTCTTCAGGAAGTCCAGACATCAGTAACCTTTCTTAAACTATTCTTCCACCTATCTATCTATCATCTATCTAATCTATCATCTATTTATTCATCCATTCATTTATTCAGCAAAATTCGTGAACACCTACTGTATATTTACATTGCATGTATACTTTGGATACAACATTTAAACTAATGTTTTGATCCTTTTTACTGAAAAGATCATGTCATAATTATTCAAAGCCATTTTTTAAAGAACCAAATGTTCACTATTCTTGATAGCCTTTTTTTTTTACTTCTCAGGCATATTTTACAATGTTGAATTCATATTACAAAAACCTTCATGAGTTCTGGACATTTTTATGTAATATTTTAATTTTACATTTAATTACTAGCTCATATTGTAATTTACTTTTTACTGAATGTTAAATCTTTATGTTCTAGTTTTAAACTCTTGCTACTGGATAGAATGAAGTAAATGTGGATGAAATATGAATAGACAGAAAGAAATGAATAGTGGTATTGTCTTTCTCTGTTTTCTCTCACTTTCAATCTGAAACATATCTGTATGTGTGGCTAGGACTTATACTATAAATGACCTAGTAATCTTAGGGATAACACAAGTCAAAATTTAAAGTGTAAAAATTCTATATTTTCATCCAAAAATGATCTAGAATTAAGTAAGAAATAACATGTATATTTTTCTTGCTTATTTTGCCTATTTTGTTTGCTAAGAAAGAATAAATTAGTTATCATTAATATAAAATATCTCTAAGAGATACTGATTTATTAATATATTTCAATCTAGATACAATAGAGATTTTTGATTGATTGTCCTAACCTCAAATAAATTGGTGGATTTTCCAACAAATAAAGGTAATCATGCACTAGGAAAAAAAAAAAAAAGCTAATATAGGTATTGTCATTTGTGCTATATATTGTTATATTTTATTTATATAATTAATTGGCATTTTATACTGGGATCATGCAATATTCATCGTATAATAATATACTTAATTTTTATGTAGGAAAAATAAAAAAATATTTGGCTTTAAAAAAACAGAAAAGTAGTATTTGCCTTCCAAATAGCTGACACTAGGTTTTGCATTTCTAGGAACAATGAGGAAGTATTTTCCATTGATCGACAATCCTACCAGAAAGAGAAGCGAACAGAAATTAAAAGCCTGTGAACGTAGGCCAGAATCTTAGGGAAGATATCACAGTCTCTAAGGTAATAGCAATGTAAAGACATTCAGTTGGTGAAAAATTATTCCAGAAGGCTTCTGTTTAATGACTTCCTGGGACCACATATCTTCACACAATGTCAAATGGTCAAATAGTGTTTTTATAGCTTTGAGGGAGAAACCAACTAAATCTCCCACTGAATTCCCACACCACTACTTGTCCGATTTAGAATCATAATCTTCCCGTCTTTCTCAACTACCAGGCCTAACTCTAATCTGAAAAAGCCTTTTGTAGGTGGTGTTGCTCCCACCCCAAAGACTCTTTGAAAGCTGCATTGCTCCTTTGGAGCTGTCCCATGGTTTAAATTCAACGTGGAAATGAAACAGTCCCTACAGTATGTCAATAAACAAAGAACATTTATAAGGCAGACCTGTCTTTACACGACAACCTGTGGAGGCCCATCCTGGAGTCTCTAGGAACATCATCTGGAGGAGGAGGTGCTGTCCACGGTTGACACCACATACACGGCCAATTCCCTACTTGTGAGGCTGTGGGTAATTACTGACAAATGCCCAATTGCCATCTTGAAATGGGGGACATTTGGAGCAGTACATGCTCCTATAGTAAATGATTAATGTGCATTTTTCTGATTCTGACAGATTCCAAAAGAAGAGCAGATTGTTACCCATAAAACTAAGCAGCATCAACGTGGAATTACTGGAACAATCTGAAAGTCTTTGCAGAAATGCTGTGCTTACTCCAATGTTTCTCAAAAACCAGCTATTTTAAAGGGACCAGGGTCAATATAAATGAAATAAATGGAGGCTAAGATAAAATATGTCAGAAAATTTGCTGAAAGGTTATTTTAAGGTGGCCTGTTAAAAACAATAATGGGCCATTAGGCTGTCTTGTTAAAGGCATTAAAGTCACAGGCACAATGTATGAGTCACATGGGCAAGATTTTCCACTTTATATATAAAAACTTCAATATTAAATTTCTGGTAAAAGTAAAATGTTAGTGTTTCTGTGTATATTATTATGAATATTTAACTTAAATTCTAGGCAAAGGAGTAAGCAAAATATTTAATGCCTCTCTAGAAATGTGCTATCAAAATGCTACACATTATAATTAATTTTGCAATACAGATTTTAATGTATTTTTCTTTATAATTAAGTATGAATTTTAAAAAAAATTGGATGATCATTTTAGAAACAGGCATACTGACTCTCTTGTCAGAGGCATCAGTAATTAATTTATTTTTAAAATAAAATTCTGAGCACCTCCAATGACTAAGATAAGGTACTAGGTAATTTATGACATAAGTGATGTATAAAAAATGGCCACCTCACTCTCTAATATGGAATCAGAGGCAGGTGCTCTATGTGTGAGGTATATACACTATGAACAAGGCTTCATTCGTTTTGTTCATTGCTGAATCTCCAGGACTCAAAACAAAATCTAACACATAGAAGAGACAAGAAATATTTGTTAAAGGAAAGAATTATTACTTAATTCTTATTATTTTGAAAATTAATTGAATAATAAATTTTTACCCCTCTTTTCTGACTGTCATCCATGATTTTAGAGACTATTACCTAAATTATTAGCTCAGTAGTTTCATTTAACTGCAGTAATTAACACTGAGGAAATATTGCTCCTATTAATTCTTTATGGGCTATTGATGACAAAGAAAAAAGACTTTTGAGACATGGACCTCTTTGTGGTGAATTTGCTTAGCTAAGAAAACTTGTCTTTGCCTTTTGAATTTATCTATCTATTTATTTATTTAACTTATTTTTAGTTTCAGATAATCAGCAGCATAGCATCAACAATGAAAAAAAAAAAACCAAAACAGCTAGGAATAGATATAGATAACTCTCATTTAGGTATACTATTTCATGACCCCCAGCTAAAGCTACCTGTTTCTTTGTTATGAAAACTCAGGATTTTTAAATGATTTTGTCTGTTTTAATTAAATATATCAGAGATACCATACGGGAATTTTTGTTTTTGGCATATAATATTTATACTGCCACAAAACTCCTATTTAATTACTTTCTAAATGTCTTGAATTGTCATATTTTTAATCATTATAATTAATTGAAAAAAAATCTTTATTTTCCATTCATCAGTGCTCAGGAGTGTAGAGAGGAGCTGAGTCATGAGCCATGTGCCGGGACACTGCCGGGTCTCAGCGGGCGAGCTGTACTGTGTGTGCTTTGGCGTTCCATAACACAGATTCATGTCTTGAATCCGGAGCACAGAGGGGCGTACTTGGAGAGAGAAAGGAAAGAAACAGAGTGTGGCAGAAGACTCCAGATGCTAGAGTTTACAGACGCTTTAATTATAGGAAACTCATATAAATGATACCGATACACGGAAGTAGATGTGGAAGGGGGATCCCAAGACATGTATCTGTACTCAGAAAACCACAGGTGAGACTACTAAAAACCACTGTTGGGCGCTTTATGGTTTAATTCCATCAACTAAATCACCGAACAGGACATTTTCACTTCCAATTTTCATGTTTTGGCTGATCTAGGAAAGCTCATGGTTTTGCTTTGTGACATATGCTTTTAGGGAAACCTATTATTTCTGCTGCTCTGCACTGCCCTGTCTCCACTGAACCGCTGGGTCTTCAGTGGAATGAGAGTTTCAGCGTCAGCCAGCAAACGCAGGGAAATAATATGATGTTATATAGCCGAATTGCTAGTGATGACAGTCCATTCTGGTGTTGGTGGCTGGAAGAGAGAGGGACTGCCACCCAGTGTTTTTACAGTGCTTGTTTCAGGCAGCGTCTAAACTGACAAGGAAAACGGGGAGGGGAGAACAAGAAAAAAGAGAAATTCTCTTTTCTAGAGGGGGAAAAGATAATTTCTAAAGTCCCTGAGAAATTTAGGAATGCTAATTCCCTATTCCAAACATACACAAGTCACAGGCAACTTTATTCTTTGGTTTCTAGGCACATTTCTGAGTTTAGCACAATAGGGAGAAGAAAATTGGAAGTTAGTGAATCCAGTGGGGCAAGAGGTGAAGAGGACTAAATTTCAGGCAAGACAGCAAGGAAAGTACAAAGAATACAGCTTCTCTTTCATGTGCTTTGATCGTCTTTCTTGTTTTACCCTTAATGAATACTTTCTCAAAACTAAAAACAAAATACTGCATTCTATTAAATTGTGCTCTTCCTCCAAGGGAATTCTAAATGGTTAAGTGTGTGCTTCTCCTCTAAATATGACTGTATATTTTCATGCATACAGTTCATACACATACATGCATGTTTATATTTTTCTTTTGCTGGGAGTCAGGCAGTGGACAAGAAAAAGAGGTAAAAAGAGCCCATGCTAGAAAACTAAAAAGTAAATGTTAGTTTCTTTAAACTGCTTTTAAAATTCTAGTGAGTGGCACTGGCCAAATACAGTGAGGATTACCAGACTTCCAGTGGTGAGAGAGAATCGCACACATGCCAGGAGAAGCAGGGAGGGCAAAGCAGGTAGATAGTCCCAACTTTTCACCCCGTACTAGAGAGAAAACCTCTTCCCCAGCCCCATGCAGTAGCCCCTGGAAAGTAACAGAGCGACAAAGACAATTACTAATATTTTTCTTTCTATGTAATTTGCCCACAAAGACTCATATTATTCTAATTGGACAGGAATGAAATAAGAAATGTTACCCAGATACTTTGATTTGACCTTACTACCGTGTTTGTGCCTTACCGAGAGGCCACACATATAGGCCCTCAGAGTGCACGAATGCACATTACTCGGAGCTATTTTAACATTCCTAAGTGTTGTTAGTTACAGCTTTCTCACTTGAGAACCTTTGATATGGTGGAAAGATGCTAATATAAATATGGTCAGCCACTGTACTCATTAAAAAGAAGTTCTCCCCAACTAAATGATTAAAATAATCATATTAATAAATACATGATACTTGTACGTACAAGTCACCTTTTCTCCCCCACTGATGGCTTTGATTACTTTGACAGACTAAGATACGCTAATGATACAAATTAGGAGCAAAAAAGAATTAAAAGGGTGTTTAACTCTGATGCCAGGCTGTCAATTTCCTATAGTGCTACCAACTTTCAGGTAGATGATTAAAATTGTTTCGTTTAGGAATTTTGAATATTTTAAAAATTGAATGGGTTTCTGGGGGAGGAAAAAAGAAAGAAAAATCTGTGCTTAGCTAATTAGACATCCTATTTGATTTAACAATAGAACAGGATTATTCTTTGAGTGTCGAGATCTTTCTGCATTACTACAAGAGCCCACATTTTGTTATTACATCTTTACTCAGTGTGTTTGTCTAATTTTTTATATTTCATATTAATCATACATTTTATTTAATTACAAGTCTATAAAGAGATGTGATCTTAATATGTTTCTAAAGCAATTATTTTTAAAACATGATGCTAGATACTATGGGTAAGTCTCAAACACATGAAATACAATTCCTGTCTCCAAAAGGTAAAGTATGTAGCAGAAAAAATGGAACATTCACACAAATGACCATGCATATTTTAGAATCTGTGAATGACAAAATAGCATACACAAAGTACTCTATTAGGTGGAGGAATGTGAGCTTGGGATTTTTAGTCAGATAACAGAGTTTCAAGCTCTAATTTGGTCACTATATAATTATATCCACCTTGAGAAAATTGCTTGATTTCATACAAAGTACTTTGTCTCAAATAAAGCCACAAATTTACTTAGGTGTCCATTGTATTATATGTAGGATGGGGAAAATAAGATTTATTTCTTAGACATGAGTGAATATTAACTGAGCTCATAAATGTGAACTATTTAGAACACAGACTAGTGCATACTGTGCTTTCATGATATCCAATGTTAACCCCAAAGATCAAACATGAATATATCTCTGTGATTTTCTAAATTTCCTTCTTTTTCTCTTCTACCAGATTATAAACTGTGTATCAGTTTTCTTCTGTGTGCCATTGACTAGTAGAATATATCTTCTTTTTATATTCCCACTAATTCTATGAGTTGAATAAATATGTATTACATAAATGAACAAATAAAGGGATGAATGAATGTTTGATAACCAGTTGGTTAAATAATTTTTAATTGTTGAAAGGCTCTAGCAAGATCTGCATCCTCATCTCCATGGGATGATCATCTTTGTCTGAAGATGAATATTAGGAAGCATGCAATAGGAGCATAAGGAAAAGCACATCCCTATTAAGACTGTCAAATATGCAGAACCAGTTTTGGTTAGTGGGGTAACATTCAACTCTCATATTCTAATTTAGGATAATAAATATCTAAAAATGAAACTTTTAAAGAAGCAGTGAATATTTATAATCCTCAGTTTCCAAGAACAGAATTTGCCTAAATGATTGCTCTTCAGCTGATATAGCTGATGGAGGATGAGGATGGAGTAATAAAAAGAGCCCCACATAGTAGTTCAGAGCCTTGACACTCAGTCTCATTTGTTATTTCTACAACACTGGGCAGGTTAGTTTCTGGGCTTTCTTGTCAATATCATAATTTTTAATATTCAGTATGTTTACTCTGAAAAATATATTGAACATTCTGAAAGTACAAAATAAAGAAAAAGTATCTGCTGAGTGACTTTGAATAAATGGTTACTCTGAAATTTAAATTTTTATCCATGTGAAATAAAATTACTTGTCCTAACTATGTAATAGGAGGGTATTTAAAAAATGTTCTTAAGTATTAAGGTGTGTAGAGATATTAATGAATTAACTATATTGTAAGTCGTTAAGGTTTGGAGATGCTGTCATCATGAGAATATGTAATGATTAAAAAAAATTAGAAAAACATTTTAGAGAAATATGTCTAATACACATTAAACAATTAATAAATACTGTCAGGTTCTATGCGATAAATAGCCACAAATGTAAAATACAATCATGAACATTTCAGTAGATGAAGAGTGCTTAAAAATAGATTTCTAAGGCAGAGGTGAATTTAAGATCAATCTTACAAAGAAAGAATAAAATTTCATTAAATCCTCAGAATCAAAATATATTTTAGAGAATTCTAAATTCTACTTTACCAGAAACTGAAAAATCAAGTAATTTGATTTTGCTCCCTGGGTCTACTAAATAAGATTTAAGAATATTCTCTTTGGATACCAAAGACACCCTGTCAGTTCTGTGTGTTGCTACTGGCAAAATAACCTCTGATCAGGACAATTTCTAGCAAGTAACCGATTTAGGACAAATAGGAATGAATATTCTTCTTGGCCATACTTACCCAAATAGTATATGTTATTGATGTTATTAAAGATCATTTTACACTTAAAAATATATCATAAATACAACATCCTCAGGATATATATAATTGGGCCATTTTAACCTGATGGTGATGATGCTGATAAAGATAACAAAGAAGTGGAAGAGGAGGTTAATAAGAATAATAGTACTTAAAATTCCGTGAGTACTTATGCTCAGTGAACAGCATGGTGACTGACATATGTGTTACCATATTTAATCATCGCAGTAATCCACAGTAAGACAATGAGGCATATATTATAAATTACACTGATGTTACAAAGGAGGAAACAGAGACACATAAAAATAATATTTATGTTAGATAGGTTAAAATAATGGTGCAAGATTCTAAATCTAGAATTTTCTCCCAAGAAATGTAGTGGACATTATATTTATTTTATTCTTCCTATGGTAAATTCTCTCTCTCCACTTTTGCAAAGCAACCAGTCCCAGGATCGGCCTAAGCCAATTGATAAATGTCCTTTTCCAGGCAGAGGGATATAATCCTTTACTCAACAATGTTTAAATGTTAATTAAGCATTTACTATAAGCCAGACTCTATTTTAGTCACTGAGGATATGGTAGTGAGCAAAGCAGGAAAAAAATCCCTATTTTTTCTGCCCGAAGAGAGTTCACAATAAAAAGAGACTGATCTGGAAAACAAACAAAAAAAATGTGAGTATAATAATAATGTAGTGGTTATAATCATGAACTTTGAAATTGTGAAATGCAAATTCAAATCACCCTCCAATACTTTTTAATATGATCTTAAAAAACTTAATCTCTGTAAAACCCAGTTGCCTCATCTACTAACTAGTTGAAATCATATTACTATGTAATTCTAACAAGGTTGTTGTATGATGTGGAATAATATTTATGAAGAGCTTAGCATGGGGCTTAGAAGAATTGTTTCAGAGGGTAGCTATTTTTAAGTGCATCACAGATATAAGTACAAAGATATTAAAGTAGAGGTGATTACACAAACACTTACCTCCAATCCCCCCTCCCAATTCATCACATTCTTCCTTCCTGTATTTCAAATATCTCTTATAAATAATTTGCTCCCAAAAGACTTCTAAAATTAATTCAACTCCTACAAAAATTTCTTCATCAAGCTAGTCAATGTGTTAATACTTAACTTATGAGCCTTAAATTTTCCTTTAACTAATTCGTTTGTGTTTGATATTTTGATTATTGTCAACTCTCCCCTTTATATTGGTTCAAAAAAGAACATCTGTCTCAATTAAGAAAACTGAATTGTCTGATAGGTGAATGTAAAGTCTAAATCTATACTACCATTTTATCTCTGTGAGAGAAGTCAGTCTGAAGATGTCACTGACCCTGCACAAGTCATGCAGAGTGACGACTCCAGTAGCAGTTAAAACAAGTCGGTCCTGACTTCCATCCTTGTGCCTGGATTTTCCAGTTACAAAGACAACCAGTTTGAGGTGTTTTTCTTCTAACTAAAACATAAAGCCCTAATAGATATAAAAACTGGCTCAATTGTTATGGGGTAGAAAAATCAAGGAGTAAATATAATTTTCATGCATTTTATTCAGTCAGGTGGCACAAATTAAAATACCAAGTTAAAGCCAAATTGTTATGTTCCCACCTGCATCATGAGCCAACCTCAGACTTACGGCATAAGCACTGTACATACCTGTAATAGCTCATGAAATGAGAATGCTGAATCTTTGATTATGGGATTACTGTCTTTAAGCACTGCCTACCTGTATTTAGACAATGAAATGCTGCAATATAAAGTCTCTATCTTGGCAGTCCTTTGCCCTTTACAAGTAAAAATTACAATGGGGAAATAACAAAGTAGTCATTACCAAAGAAATTGTTTTATGTTTGAAATAATTTCAGAAAGTTCTTAGGCAAGTCTGACTTATTTATAACTTTTTTTATTCTTGGTATTTGATTACTTGTTGCCCCTTACATCAATGGGAACATATTAATAATATTATGGAACTGACATTATCTTCCTTATCTCAAAACAACCTGTTGTGTTTGCGTGCATGTTTGTTTTTGCTGCAGTTTCCTTAATACACGAAAATGGAATTCTGGGGCAGGCTGACTCACATAATTGTAAAGGTTCTTGTATGAATTTTTTTCAGTTAAACATGTCAGGCAAGAAATAAACAACAAATAATAAAATGGATGCAAACACTCATCAATCAAGAGCTGCCTGCCACTTCGGTGCTACTAGAAGGGTCCTCAGAGTGACAGCACAAATACATGTTGGCAGGCCAATCAAAGCTTTAAAAATAAAACAAAATGTTTCATACTGACCCCTCAACTCTCTAAGGCTGTGACAGCCCAGTTTCAATTTCATTTTTTACATTAGTTTTGAATTTCTTTATTAAATCATTTTCATTCTGACTCTTTGGCTGTCACATACATGCCAATACTGTTGATGGCTATAAAATAAAAAGTAGCATATATGTAATCTTTGGAGAATGGTGATCTTTAGACATATTTGTGACTTATTTTAAAGCTCAATGATAATATCAGCATTTTTCATTCTTTCAGGTAAGTTATATAATCACAATGTAAAATAATACTTTAAAACCAAATAAAGAGACAAGGAAAAAAGCAATTCTTTTTCTCATTTCATCACTATTCTTATGCCTGTGAGCTGTAGTTCTTTTTGTAATAAAGTTGTATAAATATAAGGAGATATAACGCAACAGAAATGCTAAGATTAACAATTACACTGTTCTTAATTTGCTTTAGTTGGCATTTGAGACGTTGAAATGTTCATGTCAAATTTATTTACAGTGGTGTTGCTTTCTTTTATTGGCTCAGTCACAGATTGCCATCTTAATAACAAAGGTCCCAGAATGATTTGTAAAGTTTTAGATCTGCTGTTAGTCTAGTTTGGGACATATGAAGCATGGCAGTGAAAGGAAGAGATCTTGTTAATGCATAAGGATGAATAGAAATTTCCATTTCGATTTTCATTTCAAGCTGGGAAAGCAGATGTATTCTAAGAGACAGCGCCACTGAACTAAATTCCTCTTTGCACCCAGCATTTCTCTCTTGAGGCAATATCCTTTCCCTTTTTTCCTAAATAATTCACAAATTGCTTCTGCAAAGAGGCCAAAGAGGGTCAGAACAAAATTCAATTACCTCCTATCACCATATTCTCCTCTTACAAGGGAATGCTGTGGGTATGAGGCTTGCTATCTTAATCATATGTGAAGGTTAAATGCCAAACAGATGATTATAAAATTTAGCAGTCAGGAGGATAACATCTAATATCCTGTAGGTTTTATTTTATTAAAAAAGGTATGCTTAGTCTTACCTTTTATTTATTTATCATAATAATTCTTCATTAAATCCTTCCGAAACTGCTCTTTTCCAGAGTTTTCCTAATTATCTATACCTACGCACAGACCACAAACCATACCCTGTGTCACGTTGGGTCTCATCAATATGTCACATCATGTCCTGTCACTTTATGGTGCACAGTGTGACAGATGAGATTCCAGAGCGAGGCACTACATTATCTCTTGGCATAATGAAACATGAAAAGAAATAGATTCCTCATCTGAATTTTTTTTTCTATCTATTTGCACTTGCATACACCATATGGATTTTTCCATAAGATTTTCAAAGTTCATTAGAGTTAAATAATTCTAAATATACTCCCTTCTAAACATGGACTTATTTTCCTTTTTCAAACTAAGAGTAGTGGTTCTAATCGTGGTGTTATTCTCACTGATGAGAAATAAAAGATGAGTACTAAATTTTTAAAATATTCTGTTTACTACTATTTATTTATGTCTCATGATGTTTATATCAATTCAGAGAGTTAGGTATGGTAAAATGTATTATTCTTGATTTAAGATGAAAATACAGAGGCACTGAGAGATTAAATGGTATCTCAAGTCTGATATTGTTCAAGCATGGACCACAAGAGGCTTTTCTACTTCTCTACTTGGCCAGGTTTCCATATCCTTGTTCAAGACAAGATTATAGTGTATGAATGTTGAAAATTTTGGAACACAACTAAGCTACACACTGTGCCATTTAAAAATGTTTGATATTGTATAAACCCATGTGTGGTAGGCAGAAATTTGGTCCCCATGGCCTTTGAAGCCTTTGTTATACCTATGAGCATGTTTTGTTACATGGCAAAAAGGACTTCGCAGATGTCATTAAGATAATAGATGTGTTGACATCAAAATAGTGAGATTATTCTGGATTATTCACAGTGGGCCCTGTGGAATTGCATGAGTTTCAACAACTGAAGCTGAGCACACTGAAGGATTCTTATGTCATAAACCAAAGATTAACAAGAATATTAAGTGACATAAAAGCCAGTTCAAAAATTATATAGGCCTAGAATAATAAAATTGGGGAGAGGGTTGACAAAAATTGAAGAAGATGAGGATCCCTTCCTTCCCCTCATCCTTGCACCCTGCCTCTTACTTACCAAATTCTTTGGGAATGACACAGAATTTCTTCACTTCGGCATGAGGTGGGAGCATTAGAGAAAAAATAAGGGCATGGACTTTCTAGGCAAATAGTCTGAAGCAGTCTCACAGATTCTTTCTCACCAATCCTATAAGAGTTGGCCTGAGACTGAACTACGTGTCAAATAGAAATACGATATCAGAAGCAGTAGAGCATTTGTTATCTTACACCTGTAAGCAGTCCTAAGATGGTACTGGTAGCCAGAGCGGGGGTGTGAGGATATGGGCAGTCACAGGGGGCACAGGGTGAGCCATCCCTGTGTGATAACAAACATGAACAAAATAGATGTATGTACTTGGACATCTCAACAAACCAGCTCACTTGTGAAAGTCGCCTTGTAGCTGAAGTTGCTCAGAAAGCAGATCAAACTCCAATTGTTCTGCATTGCTCAAAATCAGAGACCATTGCTAGTCCTATTTTGATCTGTTAGAAATGGAGAAATAATTATACAGAGCATCTGCTGCCACCCTTACCTTCCCTACTCCTGGAAGACATTGCTCATTTATCACTATTCTTCTTCCTGCTGAGCTGTAGTGAGGCCATGCTGTCCATACTAGCACAGTGCTCTAGAAAAAACTGCCAATTATTACAATTGTCCACATATCAAAAGAACATGGAATTTCTCAAACTTATCTTGGTGTGAATACTGGTTTTACCACTTACTGTACGTCCTTAAGTAAGATAGATGTTTCTTGGCCTCAGTTTACTAATATATATAAAATAGGGATTATAACTACTCCACAGAATTCTTACAGCTATAAAATGAGTTAGTTTATGTTTCAAGAACAAGGGTCGGCGTACTACAGCCTGTGGGCCAGATCTGACTTGCCATCTGTTTTTGTACAGCCAGAAAGCTTAGGAATGGTTTTCACATTTTAAAATGGTTGAAAAGATCAAAATAAGAATATTTTGTGGCATGTGAGAATTATATGAAATATAAATTTCAATGTCCATAAGGTTTTATTGGAACACAGCCACACTCTTTTGTTTAGGTATTGACTACGGCTGCTTTTCTGCTATAATGGCAGAGCTATACAGTCGCAGCAGACACCATATGGCCCACAAAGCTTTACTACCTGGACCTTTACAGAAAAATTTTGCTGATTCCTATTCTAGAATGATACCAGGCCTTTAGAAAATGCTCCCCAAAATGTTAGTTTCCTTACTTTTTCCTTTCTCATTTGAGAATCCATCTGAGAGAAAGAAAGACTCAAAGAACAAGAATGATAAATATTTAGGATCTTGCTATAGATTTACAGGCATACATAGAAAGCTAAATCTCTGCTGTTACTCTATCCTGATTTTATTAGACTGTGACAAGTTCATCTAGGACTTAAATATTCATTTGCAAGTGTAGTATATTTTCCAATGACACCTACTTTTAGCACATGCTAATGGTAAATCTTAACTACTGAAAAAGTGCCTGTAAGAATTTCTTGAGAGTATATTACCCACTCATAAACAAATACTAGCTTCCTTATCAGCTACCACATGGCATGCCCCATTTCTTACCTTTTAACTATAGCTCAATCTTTTGGGGGCCACCACGACCACTTAGCAATGCTGTCTGCTGAGTATCACCATTCCTCATGTTGCACTCTGCTTTTGACCAGTGTCACTTGTGCTGCATACAGCTATAATTTCTTGCTCTTCCTCTGGCATCTGGCATTGTTGCCTAGATTTATGCCTAGATCTACTTGTTGCCAAGATCTACTCATGCCATGAACTGCAGCTTTCCTCAGGTATCTCTGAGTTCACCAGTCACCACCACTACCTGCTACATTAGAGGCACTGTGATTCCTCATAAATATCATGCTGCTGAGTAGAGAAGACTTCCTGACCTTCATTTTTATGTTACATTCAACAAAAGGGAGCTAATAGAATTCCAATAACTTAGTAAGAATGACTGCAACCTATTTGAAAATCATTTCTTATTTATAAATTATACCCTGCCGTCTCTACTTCAAGATTCAGACATTAATGACTCGATTGGTGGTAAGCGGTTAGGTTGTACTGAGAAACAAATCCATGTTTCAGAAGAATCCTGGACTGATTTATCACTCTTACCCAGTATGAAGGCTTTGTTTGAAGGCCAAACTTCTTGTATCTGAATCTCTCTACCATGAGCATGATATTCATTTCTCAGGAGGCTTCCAAGTTCCTTATGCAAATTGACTTCTGGTGGGTCACCTCTTTAATTCTTCTGGTCATTTATGAACTATAGTGGTCGCCTAGCTAATGGTTGATCCTCGATGCCCATTTTGCAGGATTGTTTTTGAAGCAATGACACCAATGTTTCAATAAGAAAAAACACCACTATGTGTGCCAGCCATAGAAACAACTTTATAACCTTCTTTTTCTTTCTGTCATACACAAAGTTCAAGATGATAAAGCATATGCTTATTAATATCTAAAATTATGCCTTATTTATGCTTATTGATATGTTTATTATTGCCAAAAATCATGCTTTTCAGGTTTAAAGTCCTTTTCCATACTTATCATGCTGTAGAGATTTTGAAGTTATTCTGGCTTTCTATGGTACTAGATTTAGTGAGAAAATACCCTGTGGAAGACCCTGTGAATTGTCATCCCAATAACTATTCTCTTTTATCCTTTATCAACAAAACCACATTTTATTTTAGGACTGCAATGCACCTAGCTAAATATTAATAATTAACATCCCAGTTTCCTTTGCAGACAAATGTGACACACATTGTTTTGGTCAAGGAGTTGTGAGCAGAAGTCTACTGGGGACTAAAAAAATATTTTCTTTCCTGATGAAAAGGAATACACAAAGCTGGTATCATGGTTCTCTTCCACTGTCCCCTGTCTTTATTCCCATTATATAAACATGATGTCTAGAGTTATAGTAGCAATTTTGTGACTGTGAGGTGAATAAGCACAAAAATGAAACACATAAAAGACAGTGAGTAAAAATAATGGAAAGAATCTGTATCTCTCCAGGCACTGTTCTGCTGAACCAACATCTGCAACCACTTCCAGAATTCTTGTTGTATGAGAAAAAAATTCTGCTTCTATTTGTTTTAAGTTATTATTGTTCAGTTATTCCCATATTTGCAGGTTAAAAAGTTCCCAACTGATATACTATATTGAACCACATAGAATTGCTGCTTACAACAATTTTTCACTTGTAAAAATAATACTTTCATATGGTCAATCTAATAGATCTTAAGTTTCATCTGTTTTAAATATAGGCCATTTAGCAAGACTTTCTCTGGCATCCTGCATGCTTTTTAAGCCTTATTTTATCATACAGCTGTATATAAATATAGGTTTCAATATATGGTAAATATTTCTTTTCAGTTCATATTGAACTGGTGTCCATCTTTAGTTATGTTCATTGTGCTAACAAAGTGATACATTGGGTAAAACATCCTCCTAAAACATATAAATAAAGAGACATAGAGAAAAACAAAGAGTGAGAGAGAGTCAACATAAACGCTGAAAGGAGAGTTTAAAATATACTGTTCAAGGCTAAGATATAAATAAAATTTCATACATTATTTTTTGTATATTCTCTGTGTATTTCCCTGTGAAAATACACAGGAAATTGTGCAAGATAATGGCAAATATTATATAAAAAGCCTTCATTACAATATTAATTTTAATGGTAGAATATTACAGCAATGTAATACCTGCAAACAGAATAATGGGTAAGCAAATTCTGGGGCTTCCACTACAATATGCATTATATAGTCATTAAAAACATATTGCTAAAATGCTTAAATTGGCAATTAAAGTTATGCTCTATAATACATTCATTGCTGTTCCTTTCAAGCACTATTCCTTTCTTATGGAATGAATATTTACCTTCTTCTGTGAAATGATCTGTCAGAATTCTTCCCTGGTTTACTTTCTAAAATGTGGGACCAGAGATCATAAATAGCAGTATTTGCTGGTGGAAGCTTTAAAAAGGGTTGCTTGGGGATCTTTGGTATACATATTTTATGCTATCTGGGGAAACACAATGGGCAGAGCTAGAGGGAAGCTGGTCTACAAGAAGTAGAAAAAAAAAAAAAATGACAGAGAGATTCCTTGGATGGTTCAAGTGCCTGGTAGTTCTTGAATGTAAGCAAGAACACTCATCTTTTCAGACATTGAAGGTTAAATTGACCTTCGGTTGTTGGATATAAGCTGCTTTCTTTCCAACAGTTGCTTCTTTTCCTCTAAACCTGTTTGATTTGCTAACCTCTCACTTGCACTTAAGTGTATCTTGACTCAATCTTATTAGAATGTTAGGTGAAAAAAAAGACAATTGAACATAAAGCTATATTTATAAAAATTTAGAACTCATTCATGCAAATAAATACTATTGAGCTTATACTCTCAACCAGATACATATTTTAGACACCGAGGCTACAAGTAATTTTTGTCATTCAATATTGGGATTACTGTTAATTTTGTATTTTGAGATTTTCTTTTCAAAATGTAAAATGAACTGATATTATTTAAGGAAATATATGATGTGTATAGTAGGGAAAATTATTTTTAAAGTGCATAGTAGTGATAAAATATTGTTCCACTATAAGCAAATAAGTATAAGAATTTTAGTTTTAACTGATTTATTAATACACAAATAAATTATTTTATTAAAATTAGCAAAAATGGAGATGATGAAACATTAATCTTATCTATCAGAGTTTTCTAACTCTTGTGCTGAAGAACACAGTGTGCTTACAAACAGGTTAAAGGGATTTGGGGTCATGATCTTCCCAGTTTTTCTCATAACTGAGCGGAAACAGTGGACAGTTGCCAACAAGCTAAAAGAAGCCTTATACAGTCCACCTGAGAAAGCTGCATATTTATTATTATGTTGTGAGTCATAATAGAGCCTTTGCAATATCATTTTATGTGATCATCAAGATTTATCCTTTGTGATATCTATGAGTTTTGAGTTTTACATTCAGTTCCATTGAAATTACCAATTGACAAAATATAAAACTATTTTTCCCAAATGGTTATAAAATTTTCAAATAAAACAATCAAAATAATTTTGAATGCATGTCTGAGTTTCTTAAAATGTAAGGGATATCTCAAGATACAAAAATTGAAGAGAAGGGTTAAAAATAAGAAAAGATAACTTGAGTGTATCCTTCTATAGCTCAGCTGGTAGAGCGGAGGACTGTAGACTGGATAGAAAAGATAACTTCAAAACTTTCCATAGTTTTAGTCTAGAGTTTTGGTGTCTCAAAACATAGGAACTTTGTCTAATTTTCATATGAGGACTAACTTCTGGGTGTTCATGAGCTCCTGAATAAAGTCAGCACTCAAAAAAGAAAAAAAAAAAAACTTGCAGGAAAGTGATAAAATATACCCAACATTTGATTTAAGTAAAAGATAAGACATGTTATTTTGTTTTTGCTTTTGCCTTAGGTAAAATAAATAAATAAATAAATGTCTCTCCTGAGAAATCAAAATTTAAGAACTTTATCTTGACTACATTTGGGTTTCAGAATTATCCATGAGGTCCGGATAACTCTAATAAAAAATTAACATTAAAAATTGTACCCTCTGGTAATAAATCTGGAATATATGGCAGAAGCATAGAAAAGGCACTCAGAAGGTAATTCCCACAACCAACACTATAGGGATACCAACACACACAGACACAAAGAAATAAAGTTAAGATAAATGGTAATGACAAGAAAAGTTACAAAATATAAAAGGAAACAATTTATTTGGCCTCTGAATCAACAGACCCCGCAAATATGATGGACTATCATGTGATGGAGTAAGCCCTAAAAACTCAGTATAATATAAAAAATAAAAAAACTATAAAATAAATATGTTTAAAATGGTTAATATGATAATTTTAACAAAATCTCTACAAAAAGGGAAGTAGGAGTTACAAGTCCATTTGAAAGAGAACTAAATTTGTATGATTCTCAACATACAAAATGTTAACCAAATTTAAAAGCACATCAGATGGGATAAACACCAGTTAAGGCACAATTGAAAATGAAACTATAAACTTAAATGTAAAAAATTTACTGAGTGGGACACAGAGTGATAAAGAGATGAAAAATATCACACAAAGTTTAATATACAAAAGTCTATCACTTTCCTACATACCAGCAATGAACAGGAGGAATTTGAAAACAAAAGCATGATACCATTTAGCATCCCTCAAAATAAAAACACTTATGTACAAATTAATAAAATATGTTCAAGATATGAGGAAAATGATAAAACTCTAATGAAAGAGATCAAAGAAGACTTAAATAAACAGAGAGGTAGTCAATGTTCATGTATGGGAAGATTCCATATTTTCAAGATGTCAATTCTTTCCAACTTGAATTGCAGATTTAATGCAATATCAATCAAGATTCCAGCAAATAATTTTGTGGACAAACTGGTACTAAGGTTTATGTGATGAGACAAAAGATCCAGAATAGCTCACTTAATATTGAAGGAGAAGAAGACATCAAAGTTCTGACACTGCACAACTTTGAGGTCTACTGTAAAGCTATAGTAATCAAGACAGTGCAGTATTGGTGAAAGAATAGACAAATAGATCAATGGAACAGAATACAGATCACAGTAATAGACCCACATAATTATAGTTTACTGATCTTTGACACAGGACCAAGAGCAAGACCACAGAGAAGACATAGTCTTCTCATCAAATGGTGTTGGAACAACTAGAAGTTCACATTCAAAGACAAGAATCGAGACACAGACTTTATCTTAAAACTGGATCATAGATCTAAATGTCAACTGCAAAACTATAAAACTAATAAAAGATAACATAGGACAAAATCTAGATGACCTTGGGTTTGGAAATGACTTTTTAGATATAATACCAAAAACACAAACCATGAAAGAAATCATCGGTAGGTTGAACTTCATTAAAATTAAAAACTTCTGTTCTGTTAAAGAAATGTCAGGAGAATGAGAAGACAAGTCACAGACTGGGAGAAGATATTTGCATAGGACATATCTGATACAGGATTGTTATCTAAAATATAAAAAATAATTCCTAAAACCCATTGTTGAGTTTTTGTAATAGGAAAACAAATAGCCCAATTTATTAATGGGCAAAAGACTTTAACAAAAACTCCACCAAAGAAGATATACATATGACAAGTAGGCATATGAAATGATGCTCAATATCATATCACAGAATTGCAAATTTAAACAAAAATGAACTACCATTACACAGTTATTTGGAATGGCCTAAATACAAAATACTGACACTAAATGCTATATGAGGGTGTGGAACATCAGGAACCCTTGTTCATTGCTGATGAGAATACAAAATGGTACGGTCACTTTGGAAAATAATTTGGTCATTTCTTATATAACTAACTATGCTGTTACCATATGATCCAGCAATCACAATTCTTAGGATTTAACTAAAAAAAAAAATGAAATTTTAAGTCCACAGAAAAACCTACATGTAGATGTTTATAGTAGCTTTATTATAATTGCCAAAATTTGGAAGCAATCAAGATGTGCTACCCTAGGTAAATGGATAAATGAACTGTGGCACACCCAGACAGTGTAATAATATTCAGTGATAAGAAATGACCTATTCAGCCATGAAAAGGTATGAAGGAAACTTAAATTCATATTACTAAGTGAAAGAAGCTAATCTGAATAGGCTACATATTGTATAATTCCAATTATATGACATTCTGGAAAAGGCAATACTATTAGTACAGTAAAAATTTCAGTGGTTTCAGGGGCAACGGGGAAGGTGGGATGAATAGGCAGAGCACAGAGGATTTTTAGGGTAGTGAAAATATTCCATATGATACTGTCACGGTGGATACATATCATTATACATTTGTCCAAACTCATAGAATGTATAATACCAAGAGTAAACACTTTGTAATGTAAACTATGAACTTTAGGTAATGATGATGTGTCAATGTAGGCTTATCTGTTGTAACAAATGTACCACTACGGCAGGAGATGGCAATAGTAAGTTTAACATTTGTGGGGACAAGGGGGTATATGAGAGTTCTCTGTAATTTGCTCAATTTTGCTGCAAGCCTACAACTTTCTGACAAAATAAAGTTTATTAAATTTAAAAAAGTAAGAGAAAGGAAATTAAAGCATGTCAAATATAGTCTACAAAATATGACAGCAGAAATATATCCAAATATATCAGTAATTATAATAAATAGAAACAGGCTACTGTCATCAGTTGAAAGAAACTTTCAAAATTAATTAAAAAAAGAAATCCTATTATGATGTATACTAGAAACACACATAAAACAAAATGACAGAGAAACATTTCATGTGAAAGGATGTAAAATGATGTAGGAAAATACTAAGGAGAGAAAAGTTGATATAATGATATTAATCAGACAGTTTTGAATTTAAGACAGAATCCATTATTATAGATAAAGTCACTGCTGTACACGGTGACTAAAGGAACAATTTGACAAGGTGCTATAATTCAGAACAGGTATGAGCTTAAAACAAAGCCTCAAAACAGATCATTCAAAACTTGTCTATATTACAAAGAGAACTGGACGTATCTTAAATCAGTGCAGGAGATTACAATACTACTCTTTCAGAAACTAACAGATCAACCAGAACAAAAATAAGAACATAAATGACTTAAACAAAACAAATAACATACTTAGTCTCCATACCTAGTCATGCATATAGAAATCTTGATCCTTACAACTAGTAAATATATAAAGTTCAAACAAATATTTGCAAAAATTAACCATATATTAAACTACAATATGTATCAAGGCTTATATATGGACTTCACCTATTGCAGACAATACTTTAGAGAGAAAACTCAAGGCATAGCCATCCCAGACAGTAATAATAATTACAACAGCAATAAAAATAGTAGTGAATACTATGTAATAATTATACACACATGTTATCCCTTTAACATAGAATATGAAAAATTGGGGTTTATTTGAAATTTTATGTTTCTGTTTTCTGATACAGCATTTTTAAAGTTATAATTTATATATTAAATTTTATAGAATATATTATTTCTTTGATTCATAAATATATGACTTTTTAAAAGGAAAACAAAACACAGTAAGACTAATTACATATTAGCTATATTTAATAAAAAATACTAACATAGTTCCTTCTATTCCATGATACAGTACAATAATTTTATCCTTTCTGTTTCTTTTTCTAATAATACAGTAGTTCCTTCTTAGCCATGTTCCAAGACCCCCAGTGGATGCCTGAAATTGTGAATGCTATTATACCAAACCCTACATATACAGTACAGTGAACCATCCATATCTGTGGATTCTGCATCTGCAGATTCAATGAACTGCAGATCAAAAATACAGTATTGGCAGAACGTGGAACCTGAAGATAGAGAGGGCCAGTTTTTCATATTTACAGTTCCACAGTGCTATCTATGCTACTTAAGCAGTGTGAATTTTGGTATCTTCTGGGGGTCTTAGAACCAATCTTTCATGGATATTGAGGAACAACTTTACTATGTTTTTTCATATACGTGCATATCTATGATAAAATTTACTTGTAAATTAGGCACAGTAAGAGATCAACAACAGTAATAAATAACAAAATAGAACAATTATAACAATGTATTATAATAAAAATTATATGAATGTTGTCTGTCTCACAAAATATCTTAGTGTGCTATACTCACCTAGTTTTGGTTAGCGATTTCCTGTAATAATAAAATTATGGAAAGCAAAGGAAAACAGCAGATAATGGGAGGCTATTGTACTTTCCTGAACTGCCCTCAGCCTTTAGGATATCATTATTTTCTTTTATTTAGAGGTAAAAGTGAATATAATCAATCATAAGATGCATTTTTATTTCCAGCTCTGTTTTTATCAATTCCCTATTACAGTGATTTCTAGTGTCAATCTGATTGATAACATCAAATTAAATAGCTTCTCAGCAAAAGTATTTGAGCATGAAATACTTTGTATTTTACATTCTGAGAGAAGAATACAAGCTCCCCACTGCTAGTTTTTAATGTATAGCAGAACTCATGCAGTTTTCTTTGAGCGTAAAAATATAGATCAAAACAAAACAGCTGAAAGAAATACAAAACACCAAAGGTCTTAAGTAGCTCCTTTTGTGTAGATGGTCATAAATCTGAAGACCAGTTTGAACTGTTTTAAGCTTCCTTAGTTGCTTTAGTATCTTTTAGTTAATTGTAATACTAAAGCCCATGCCTAATGGGAAGTTCTGTGTATGCTTAATCTGTATCATATATAAATATACAGTGATGTGGAGAGAGCCAGAGAGAGCTCTGCCATCACTTGCTAGAAAGAAATTTAAGCCTCCACAAACAGGCAGGCAGTGCAGATCTTAGGCTGGGAAGAACTCCTGCTGCCACCCAGGAGTGAGTGCTAAGAGAATTCCTATCTTGACTAGGAATGACAGCCCTAAGTAACCTCTAATAAACTCATTTATTAATAACTTGCCAAGGTGGATTGGTCTGGATCATTTCTTTGGTCTCTTGGCCCCCAAAACTCCAAGGCAGTATTTCTACACTGTCTCGGATTTTCACAAAATACCTTCCTTTGATAGCAAATATTTAAACTTATTGGAATTACTCTTTGATTCTCAAAAAATGTCCATATACTTTGTATCCACTGGCTTATATCGGTAGACCAACTTTTGCAATCAGGTATTTTGTATTTATAAATTCATCGTATAGGATATCCATCTCTAACATATCCACAATTTTGAAACCAACTCGTATTGAATGTCATCAGAATTTAAACCCCCTTTCTTCAGGAAAGGTAGCTTTAAAGTACAAAGGTAATTACAGCTTGTGAAATCAAAATCAAATTCCAATTAAGGAACAATTTTTGTAAAATTGAGAAAATCATGCTTACCTTCACTGCTCTATTCTAGTCACACATTTTTGGGTTCTGTAGCAGTCTTATTTCTATTTTTAAAAGGTCATTTTTTCCCAGCGTGAGTTTTTATCAAAACCTACACATAACAGTAAACACTTCAAGTGCAGTTACTTCATCCTTTTCTAGACTGCTTATGGCCTCTTCAAAATGCCATCAATAAATTTTGGAGAAATTGCTCATCACTTTCTGTTTTATTCTAATTGTTTTCTCCATTCTCATCAGCAATGTATTTCCAAATTAAAGCGGACATTGTTTCTTCTGGACTTTCAATGTGCTTTTACCGCTAATTTTAAATTTTTTTTCTGTGGTAGGCAACAATGATATACATCTTGTAGGCAACGTGTCTAGAAGGCTATCTACTTCTACTTCTATAAATCAAAAATTTCATTATGTGCTTTGGTACATTTTGAAGAAATGAAAAGAGACAAAATATTTTCATTATGAAAGCCTCAACAGCACGGGGAAGCAAATTGCACCTCTTTTTAGTAATGTTGTATACAAGGTGTGTGGACATTTAGCAGGTAAGACTTGTTCATTTGTTTTGGTTAGTAATTTATGGAGGAATAGAATTTGCTAAAATTTGAACTTTCTGTTGAATACACAGATACATGAGCATGGCATAATTTGTATTTAAACAAGGTATAAGAAATCTGTTCTTTCATAGTTTCTGTGGTTTTATTAAAATTTTTATAAAAATTAAGGACTCTATTTGATTTTACACACTGACATACCTGAAAGCTCGGGAACATTGTATTGTTGTTGTTTTTGTTGAAGTAAACTAACATATCACCAGATATATTGTAGGAAGGCATAATCATAAGTGAGATCTGACATAATCAGCTCTACACTGGAAGGGGTTAACAACAGACATTTTAGTTGCAACTTCTGCATCAGGAAATGTAAATTTACTCATTTTCATAGGACAATCAGGAATAGATATAATAATGTATATTCCTGCGTATGTTATGCCCAAGCTAATTAAGCAGCCCCTTTTTTAATTGAGTATCTGTGTCTTTTTGTGAAATGAAAAATATTTTGATTGATTTAGAAGTATTAATACTGTCTGGTCTTGACTTGTGAAATTCAGTCTTCACATTTGCGTTCTCCACCTACACAACCTCAAATTATTTTCTATATGTTTTATAGTAAACTCTGTTTTGGTTATTTAGTTTCTGAATTTTCTTTTATGTGTTCTTATATCTGGCATTAAATTATACAGTCTTCCAGATTTCTTTTCCATTGAAAAAGGTCATACTGATGTTTGTGTTATATTCATTTTCATTTCCATCATCTGAACTGTTAGAAAACCTGGTCACAATATTCACAATGTTAAGAACTAAACTAGTGATATCTTAATACAAAGCATGATAGTTAATCTATCACCAAAATCAAGGGCAAATTCTTAATGCTCACGAATACAACACACTAAAGTTATAAAATTAACTTGTATCAGTCAAGTGATACAACATTGGACGGTCATTATTAGGAACTGCAAAGAATGATTGACTATATAAGTGGCATCCATTTAATGCTAAAAAACAATGTTAATTTTAGTTCCTATTTTTTGGCTTCTGTAGGAATTCTGTGCTTTTCTCCCAACCTTTTACATCCAACAATGAAAAAGGAGAGTTTGTGAGTTCCAGGGAGGAGTTTCACTGATATAGAACTTTCAGGGTTAAAATCAAGACAGTCACAAGAAAACTGGAATGGTTGGCCAGACTATTTGTCCATGATGTAATAATATACAAACTTATTACGAAAAAGAAAAGAGAATATGTTCCAGATTCCAGTGCATTTGGAAAGTTTAGGATACACTTCTAAATTTCTAGATTTATCTCCTGAATTCAAATATTGAATATTAGAGAGTCTACTCATATTATTTACCATATTAATAGATTAAAAGAGAAAATCAAAAGATAATGTCACTAAGTACATAAAATATAATATCCATTTATGATGAAAACTCATAGAAAACTATTAGAATAAAGTTCTTTAGCCTGATAATATGTTACTAACAATAAAAAATAGAAAATATATATCTGTTGGATTTCTAAAAACATTATCTTTAAAATCAGAAGCAAGAAAAGAATGTTCATAATCCTCGTATTTACTTACATTGTGCTGGGGGTTCTAGTCAGTACAATAGAAAAATAAAAAACTGAAGTGAAGTGGAAAAAAACTATCATTTTTCATAGTTGATGGGCAATCTATTAGAAATAATAAGAGAGTTAATCAGGTTTGAGGGATCTAAGAACAATTTCTGAAATCAATAGCATATTTTACCACAATAATTAGGAAACACAATTAATAGAGATACCATTTACAATATAGACCCCAATCATAGGATTTATGAAAATTAACCCAACTAAAGTGCATATGTTCTCTATAGAAGAAATTATAAAACTTTTTTGGAGGGCATAAAAGAGGGCAAATAAATGGAGATATTATAATTATTCATGGATTAGAAGATTCAACATCATAAAGATGTCATTCTTCCCAAGTTAAATATGAAAGTAAATGCAATTTCAATCAAAATCTCATCATGATATTTTATGAACTTATGAAACTATGTTAAAATATATATATAAGTATTAAGATTCAAGAATAGCCCAGCCAACTTCCGAGATTTATGCAACAATATATCAAAACTTACTACAAAATTAGACTAATTTTTAAAATGCTATAGAAAAGAGTTTCGAAAGAGGCAATGTAATAAATGAGTCTATCTATAAATAGACACACGGTATGAATTACTTAACAGCAGGGATATGTTCTGAGAAATGCATTGTTAGGTGATTTTGTCATTGTGTAAACATCATATAGTGTACTTACATATGCCTAGATGGTAGACCTTACTACAAACCTAGGCTATATGGTATAGCTTATTACTCCTAGGCTATAAACCTGTACAGCATGTTACTGTAGTGAATTCTACAGGCAACTGCAACACTATGGAAAGTACTTGTGTATCTAAACATGAAAAAGAACAGTAAAAATAAGGTTTTATAATCTTATGGGACTACCCATGTATATGCACCCCACTGTTGACTGAAATGTTTTTTTTTTTGTGGTGCATGACTGTATATGTATGGGAGGTGGCATGTCAAAACCTTGAGAACAAATGGAATAACTGGCAATCTATATGAAAAAAATTAAAATCCTAGCATACAATATATTAAGTTACAAATGGACTAAATGTAAATGTTAAAATTATTACAGTAAACTATGAAATATATCTTTATGACATTCAATAAAGTGGTTAAATTCAGTGACATTGCCTTTTTCAATTTTAATTCATTTACATTTATATATTTATTTATTTATTATTTCAGCATATTACAGGAGTACAAATGTTTAGGTTACATATAATGACTTTGCCCCCCCCCCAGTCAGAGCTTCAAGAGTGTCCATCCCCCACATGATGCTCACTGTACCCATTAGGTGTGAATATACCCATCCTCTTCATCCCTCTCCCACCTGCCTGACACCTGATGAATGTTACTCCTATATGTGCACATAGGTGTTAATCAATTAATATCAATTTTATGGTGAGTACATGTGGTGCTCCCATTATCCCTTTTTGTTTGCTTTCTTTTTCTTCTTTTATTCAGGATATTATGGAGGTACAAACATTTTGGTTACATGAAATGAATTTGCCTCACTCAAGAAGGGCCACGTGCTAGTCCTTCCCCCATACAGTGTGCCCCATCTCCATTAGCTGTGGATTTAACCACTCCACCTGTTCTACCCCCCACCTTCCCACCACCCTATCTGTGCAGCACCCAATGAGTATTACTACCATGCAAACACCTTAGTGTTCTCCAATTAGCAGCAGTTTGATTTTGAGTTCATGTGGTGCATGTTTTTCCATCCTTGTGATACCTCGCTTTGAAAGATGGACTCAATCTCTATCCAGGGCAATATAAGAGGTGCTAGATCACCATTGTTTTTTGTGGCTCAGTAGTATTCAATTGTATACATAAACCATATTTTATCAATCTTCTCATGAATTAATGGGCATTTGTTTCCATGTCTTTGCAATTGTGAATTGTGCTGCTATAAACATTCGAGTGCAGATGTCTTTATTACAGAATGTCTTTTTTTCCTTTTTATAGATGCTTAGTAGTATGATTGCTGGATCAAGTGGTATTTCAATTTTTAGCTCTTTGTGGTATCTCCAAATAACTTTCCACAGGGGTTGCACTAATTTGCAGTCCCACCATCAGTGTAAGAATATTCCTGTCTCTCCACATCCACTCCAATATTTATTATTTTGGGACTTTTTGATAGAGGCCATTCTCACTAGTCTGTAGTTTTCTTTTTTTGCTACATCCTTTCCTTGCTTTAGTATCAAGGTGACTTTGCCTTCATAGAATTAGTTGGGGAGGATACCATCCTTCTCAATGTTTTGGAGTAATTTCTGCAGTATAGGTGTGACTTGTTCTTTGTATGTTTGGTAAAATTCAGATGTGAGCACATCTGGTCTCAGACTTTTTTTTTTTTTTAAGATTTTTTATTGTTGCTCTAATTTCTGCACTCGATATTGGTCTGTTCAGGAGTTCTATTTCCTCCTGCATGAGCTTAAGGAGGTTGTGTGTTTCCAAGAATTTGTCCATTTCCTCCACATTCTGTAGCTTTTGGGCATATAGATTCTTATAGCATTCAAAGATAATGTTTTTTATTTCCATGATGTCTGTAGTGACCTCTCCTTTTTCATTTCTGATTGAGTTTATTAAAGTCCTTTCCTTTTTAGTTATTGTCAGTCTAGCAAGAGGGCTATGAATTTTGTTTATCTTTTTGAAAAACCAGCTTTTGGTTTTAGTGATCTTCCCAATTGTTCTCAATTTCATTTAGTTCTGCTCTAATCTCAGATATTTCCTTTATTCTGCTAAGTTTAGAATTAATTTGCTCTTCTCTTTCCAATTCCTTGAGATGGTTTATTAGTTTGTTGATTTGTGAGCTCTCTGTCTTTTGTATGTGAGCATATAATGCTATTAGTTTTCCTCTCAGGAATGCTTTTGCTGTATCCTACAGGTTTTGATAGCTTGTGTCCCCATTATCATTTAATTCAAAGAATTTTTTTATCTCCATCTGAATCTCTCCCTTCACCCAACAGTCATTTAGCAATAGATTGCTTAATTCTATGACTTTGTGAAGTGGTGAGCAATTCTATTGGAACTGATCTCTAGTTTTATATCACTATGGTCTGAGAAGATACATGGTACAATTTCTATTTTTTTTTTTTTTTTAAATTTGTTGAGGTCAACCTACCTGAACAGGAAGATCAGTCCCCAGAGTTATGATCCTACTAGATGACCTAAACTGGTCTGATAGGCAGAGTCACTGGCTGTCAACTATAGATCTGTGCCAAGGCCTTGCAGATTCATGCCAGTTGCACAGGGAAAGTGGCTTTTTTGCCTTTCCCTACCTCCAGGTGTGGAGCCACCACTTTCACCATGAAAGTCACTGCACTGGGGGAAGGGTGGTGCCCAAGTCCTCCCAGTGCCCCAGCACCTGTGAATCTCTCAGGTATTAGCCTCCCAAGACTAGGGAAGTACTCAAACTTCACCCATCAAAATGAACGTGCTAGTTGACAGTAGGTCACGGAAGGGTGGAGCTTGTTGTGAGAGTCCCCTGGCTGGAGGAAGGATGCTGCCTGAAACCATAGCGCACCACAGCCTCTGGGTTGTGTACCCCCAAAATGGTGTCCACCCACCTTCAGAGCACTAGGGAGCTGGGGCCACAGTTCAGGAGTTGGCGGATACCGGATTGGGGAGTTGAGTCACTAGGATACCCTGTTGTCTCTTATGTGTCTTTCTCCAGAAATCTTGCACCTGTCCTGCAGGAGGTCTTGAATTTTCTGACCTACCCTGAGCCAGCTCAATAGTCTGCAGTGGTTTCCAGGGTAGAGACTCCTTTTCAGTGTTCACTTCCATTGTTCTGGTCCTGCTGACTGTCAGAGGTCAGGTGCCTATCTCTTAACTCCCTTGAGCAGTAGCTCAGATCAGTCCCTCCCCTGTCTAGTGCATTCCTAGCATAGAGCTCTGGGGAGTACAAGATGCTTCCTGCTATTGTGTCCTCTCCACAGAGCTCAATATCTCCTGCCATGATTTTGCACCTACATCAAGAAGGTCCCTGTCTGAGTGGGTGTGGAGGTCAGTGGGGAAGCAAAACATTCTCCTGTGGGTCAGATCCCACTGCACTTGCTGGCCAGGTGGGCACAGCCATCCCATGCTCTGTTCTCTATTGTTTGTCTTGCACTTTCTAGACTTAGAGATCCTGTCTCCCATTCACCTTTTTTTTCCCTGTGTTTTGTGTTCCATGCTGTTTCTCTGCAGTTTCACAATGCTGTTCTTGCAGAGGACCGATCCACTCATGCATAGCAGACTGAGTTCTTCATCTCTTTCTCTGGGAGCAGGGAGCCAGGAGGTCATCTTTATTCCACCATTTTTCTTCCTCTGTTTGCTTTTTTGATAGTTTCTGTGGCTGTGTAGAAGCTTTTTAATTTTATCAGGTCCCATTTATTTATGTTTGTTGTTGCTGTGATTGCCTTTCGGGTCTTCTTCATAAATTCTTTGCATAGGCCAATGTCTGTAAGAGTTTTTCCAACATGTTCTTCTAGAATTCTTATAGTTTTATGTCTTGGATTTAAGTCTGTTATCAACTGTGAGTTGATTTATGTGAAAGGTGAAAGGTAAAAGTTGTGGATCCTCTTTCAGTCTTCCATATGTGTCTCTGCAATTACATATATCACTCCAATCTCTGGCTCTGTAGTCACAATGCCTTCTCTTCCATCACGTGTCCAATCTGTCTCTGTGGCCTTCTTATAAAGATATATGTAATTGCATATGTGGACCACCTTGATAATTCAAGATGATCTCCCAATCTCAAAATTATCAACGTGATGATATCTACAATGTCCATTTAGCCATACGAGATAATAATCATTAATTCCAAGCATAAGGATATGGATCTTTGAGGGCCCATTATTCAGACTACCACAAATATGAAGCTACATTTCTACAAACTACTTTGGATACTTACTGTTTCTATAATAATTGTCCCATCATCTCTTCATCCTTTTTTTTTTTTTGTTATAAGCACCCATTTTATAAAATATTTTATAAAATATTTCTCCTCCATTCCATATAGATCTGATGGGAGGGGTCCAATCATAGCTCTTCATTTCTTCTTGAAAGAAGATTGTGCACATAACTTTGGCTTATGTCACATTTCATAGGTGAAGATTCATAATCTAGGATGTGTACTAATGACCCATGTCTGACTAATTAGACTTTACTATCTCATGTTTTATATATGGATACACAGAAAAGACTTTCGTGTAATCTGGAGTTAATATGATTATACCTTGAAGCTGGTAGTAACCAGGTTCACCATCATGAAAGAAGCAAAGCTAAAGGAGAAAAGAATAGAACAAGCACTCAGAGAATCAGAATGGAAGGAGTCCCCTTAGTGTACACTTCTGCCTCAAGCCAGCTCCAGTCCTGACTTTCTTAGTTCTGTGAGGCAATAGAAACCCCATTGTTGGCTTCAGCTAGCCTGAACTTGATTTCTGACTACTACCTGAACAAAGTTGTGCATTCTGTGGGAGAAGAAATTAACAATGAATTTTCAATTGGACAGGAGATCTCAATGTTCCTTTCAAACTCTCCAACCTGTTTTTCCCAAATAAGCTAAAACACATGAAAAAATAGTAGAATAATTAAGATCATTAAAACATTTGTGGTTATAATACTGTGCTTTAAATTTATGTAACTTTTCTGAAGCAGGGTAGGTATAAAAGAATTATGTTACATAGTCACTGTTGAAGAAAAGCATACAATATTAAATATAAAAGAATGAATCTAAGCTTACTTTTGACTTTTGCTGCAGATAATATTGCAATGATCAACAGAAGCTGTAAAAATAAGCATTCATGAATCAGCTTTTAGAAAGCAAGCAAGAAAGATTCAAAGTCCAGTAGCTTTACCTGAGAGTCCTAAAAGTTCCTTAAGTTCTTGCAAAAAATTATTTCAAAGGATTTGTTTAAATTCTATGTTCCCAATTAATATTTTCTTTATACCTCTAATTTCTTAAAATAAAAAGTAAAAAAAATTCTAGATTTATATATCGGAATTCATAAAATGCTGTATACTTGAATACTATATTGTCCAATTCATAAATACACTGAAAAACATCATACTATTGGTTTTACAAGTGTATTTTTACATGTGATTTAAGAGTTGTTAAAATAGTTTATCTGTAGTCATTTCTAAAATAAAAAAAACACAAAAAATGCATTAAGCCCTTGATCTGGAATGTAATTTTCTATTAAAATATTGTTTCTATGGGAACATCAGATCCAATATACATCTTTTCAACCTACACTGCCTTTTCTAGGAATGGAAATGTCAGAATATTTGAAGGGAGGTAATAAAATATTATTTTAAAACACAATTTTAGCAAGTGTAAGATACCATATTCTAATTGAAAGGATTAGAAATTCTACCACTGTGAATAAATTGGAAAAATAATCAATAGATTTTAATAAACTAAATGTTGTCCTTAATCATCTAATGGATCACCCTTGAGATAAGCAGCCCAAGAGCTTAAGAAGAATGCAAAGGATCATAATATTTAACTAAATATATACTTGTAAGATTTGTAAAGGAAAAAAAGTTCTCCACAGTAACACACAGAAGCTCTTGCTTTTTGCACAATGTTGAGTAAAACAATTTGTGGTCATGAAGAAAGGGCACTGGACAAAAGTTATGCTTCAAGAGAGGATATTGTGGTGAACAGGTTGATCACTTATGTAGCCCCTTCCTCTTTACTAATAAAAATTCCAATTTATTTAAGGGATCCAAGTTCAGCACAGAATCAAACCTTAGGTATAACTGATCATAGTCCCCGGTCCTAAGATGAGAAGTATTTGATTTAAATTAATCAGTCCATTCTATTCCTATGACCAGCATCAAGGTAGGTATATGATCTAAATAATTGAATCATAAAAAATCTCAGTGTTTTCCCATTAAGACCAAAGGATTTTCTCTTCCTCCACATACTATAGTGTGTCAGTGTGACAACTGGAGCTTAAGCCTGATGCTTAAGACAACATCGAAATTAAGGTATCTCTCTCTCTCTCTCTCTCACACACACACACACTCACACATGGAGCCAGGGTATTGAAATAAACTGGCCCTGAAATTTACTCTGTTATTTTTTTGAGACAGTCTCGCTTTGTTGCCCAGGCTAGAGTGAGTGCTGTGGTGTCAGCCTAGCTCACAGCAACCTCAAACTCCTGGGCTCAAGCAATCCTCCTGCCTCAGCCTCCCAAGTAGCTGGGACTACTGGCATGCGCCACTATGCCTGGCTAATTTTTTCTATATATATTAGTTGGCCAATTAATTTCTTTCTATTTATAGTAGAGACGGGTCTTGCTCTTGCTCAGGTTGGTTTCGAACTTCTGACCTCAAGCAATCTGCCCGCCTCGGCCTCCCAGAGTGCTAGGATTGCAGGCGTGAGCCACCGCACCCGGCCATTACTCTGTCTTTGGACTTCAATTTATGAGCCAGTAAATTTTTGATTGTTGGAGCCAGTTTGAGTCAAATTTTCTGAGACATGTAATTGAAGTCATTTTATCAGATACAATTACCAATAATAAATTAAACATATTAGGTTATTAGTAAGTATGTTTATCCGCAGTATATAAAGAATAACCATAAATGAATGATGAATTATTAATACAGAGACAAAATTGAAAATATCTCAATAACACAAACAAAAATAGTTAAATCACATTAACTAGAAAGTTGGGGAGGAAAGTAGAGTACAATGGAAATTTATTCTGTGAAATGTTAATCTTGTTGTGTTCACAGAGGTTCCAAATAATATGGGTCTATTCCCTAATAAAATCTCTAAGCAAAATCCTCAGGAAAGATCTGAAAAGTTTAAGTAAAAAGAAAAGCCTACTTTAACTGATCATGAAGCTCTTCTAATTTAGGGAATACTTATAAGATCTAAGAATACTCAAAATGGGTCTTGCTGTATAGTGGGACTCCTTAGGCTCTTCTCAAAGAAAAGATTGTCTGGTCTTTGAACAAAAGAAGAAATTATAGATTCACTAAGAAACACCTAGAGTTTGAGGATCAGAAATATATTAAAATAGTATAGAGATTTAATTTTGCTGGAAACATCAATATTGGGATGAGACAGAAGGTGAGAGAGTAGAATTATGACAGTCATGCAACAAGAATTATGCATTTTCACTCTTAGAGTAATATTCAGCATCCCCTTTGGTAAAAAATTCTCTTGATCACTAAGAAACAGGATATATCTTAACTCTCAACTTTGAATAGGTATCCCGGTATAGGGGAACATATCCTTTCTATTCTCTGCATTCTTTCCTTGCCACATGAGAAAGAAATTTCTCCCAATAACTTCTGTTGTTCCAGAACAATATGGGCAAAAATTTCCACCCTTTCCTCTAGCTCTCACAAGCTCTCCCCATGGTAGAGTAGTGACATCTCATTCTCTAGTTCATAAAAGAAGCTAGTGTTTAGACCATTGCTGAAGTTATGTTATTTCTCAATTTGTTCAAAATCTTTTGAGGTCAATTCACATCTTCAAGTTCCAATGAAGAACTTAGATATACTTTGAACCACTTAAAACTTGATATTTAAATGATCATTTTTCAGTATTGAATGGACACTTTTAGATGAGTAATAATTTTAGTGGAGAGAAAAGATATTTTAAAAAGAACATTGATAGAACCAGATGATTAGCTATGTGAATAAAATAAAATCTAAAGAGCAGAGTAGGGAGGTGGCAGGATTATAATGTGATGATACTACATTATATTACCTTTGATACAGTATTAATAATGTTAAAATTGCACCATATGTATACACTTTGTCATTAGATTTTTATTTGGATTATTATAGCAGCTTCTATGTATTAACTGCTCATTCTGGTTCACACATTCAAATCTGTTCAAATATCTTATTGAATCTTCACTAAACCCGGTATAAAAGATATCACCAACTAAAAGATGTATAAAAGATGTACAAGATGTGTAAAAGATATATAAAAGATGTATCACCAACTAAAAGATGTATAAAAGATATCACCAACCCTATTTGATAGATACAAATATAGGGGATAGTGATAAAAAATCTGCAAATTCTAAAGTGCCGGTGTGAGATAAATGTAAGAATCATTTTTCAATATGTAAGCTTTAAGTATAAATTATACATTTTACTAAATATGAACTTACTATCTCCCATGAAAAATAATTTCCAGGGTTTTAGATTTTTGAAAAAATAATCAAAATACCCTTAATGCTTTAAATAAAAAGATCCCTATAAAATGTGATTTTTAAATGAAAGCACATTATTTAATAGGGTTTTATCAGATTTTAATTAGAATATTTGAAAGACAATGAACATATAATTTAGTAAAACCATTTACTGTACTATTGCCAAGAAGCAGTGAACAGAATCCATGGTTTGCCTTTTTGCTTGTTTCAGTGTTTGGATGGTATTTGTGAAAATAGATAATATTGAATCACAAAAGTGACACACACATCTTGACTGAGTCATTAAATATTCAGTTAGATTAGCAAAGAATGAAACATCTTTTTTCAGTTTCATCAGAGTTGTTCAGCATATTTTCCAGTCCTAGTTCCACAAGGTGTAACAGCATCCTCCATGAAATTATGGTGGAGAGGATATGTTCTATTTGCCCTTCTTTAAAATGTCTTGTAAAATTATAAACAGTTTCAGTCAATAGTCTCTTATTACCCACATCTTTAATCTACTACACTTTATTTGTGGTATTTCTCTAGTCTATATTTGCCTCTCTCTTCCCCATTTATTCCAAACTTACTCATTTGGCAAGCTCATTACTCACTGTGTTTGGAAAAGTTTAATTACCCTTGCTTAGAACTACTCATTTACATAGTTTATATACCTAATATTAACATTTTACTGAATATTAACACCATTGTACACAAATTAATGTATATTTTATAATCATAAATACTTTAAGCTTTATTAGGATATTAACATTTTTATTAATTTTCCCACAAAACTTAGAATTCTTAGGTTACAATAGATGCATGTTTTCTAAATTGAATTGTCTCCAAGAGACAGGTGGATCCAACTAAAGTGCATCCATTAGAATCCTTTTGAAAAATATATCAAGTTCCTTTGACTCATGTCTCTGTGGAATATTAGATGTGAATGTAAATGTATTCTCCCCTCTTTTGCATAAATTCAAGGAATCTCCTGTGGTAAACTCATCCATCACATAAGAGAGCAGATTATATTACTGTTGTAATTACAGGTTGTCTACTTTATGTAAACACTTTGTTACACATTGATGAAAGTCTGAGGCATTTCTTATAATACTAGTGAGGTAACATATTCAGGGCAGCCTATTCTTCCAGAAAGTTGATCAGGACACATATAAGACATGATAAAATGCTCCTATCATTATAAAACATTAACTGAATTACTGCAATGTAAACATATTTATTTTGATTTTTGAAGTTAGAATCATTGTTAAAAACTGCCTCCATTTGCTAATGGCGTTGACAATACTTGAGTTGATAAGATCTTTCGGACATATGATCACTGTTTTCCAGCTCACACTATCTCCTAAAAGGCTTTCTCAAGTAACAGCTACAGTTTTCCCATTCAGATATGGGACATATGTCTTCCCTCTCATCTAAGTGCATCTGAATAGTTGAGAACAACTACTGCTTTAAAGAAGATCAATATATCAATCGACTGATTCAATCTAATAGTCTCTTCTGGAAAATTGGAGACAAAGATAAAGAAAACAAGAGAAGACAAAGTTAAGATAGAGAGAAGAAGCTAAAACCAAGCTATTATGAAGATATGACAGTCCACATTTTCTTTGTTTCTGAAGCCATATTGAACTTTTCTTTTATTAATATCTCCATAATAAATCCCTCTTCACTTGAATGAACTTGAGTAGGCTTATGTTCCTTGCAATTAAACAAGGCCCAATATTGATATTTATTATTTTAGTAGAATTGTAAGCCATAGATTCTCAGAGAAAAATATGGAGGACAGAAAATTGCTATTGGGTCAAGTTAGAACTAATTATAATGTCCTAAATTATATAGGAGGTATCATATGTACCAGAGGTCTTCATCTGTAGGTAGTTGACAGTAGATGTTCTCTAAGGTTGTCACTTCGGGGAGCCGAATACTTTCCGCAATAGACTAGTCAAAAGGGATTCATAGTATAGAGATATATGGTTTAGAATATTACTTATTAATATATTAGGCAAGAATTTAAGAAAAGGGTTAACCTAGAAACTGGAGCGCCAGGTGTAACACAGAAAGAAACACATCCATCTTGTTGTTAGAAGCCTTTTCTACTTCCAGTCAACATGATGAGAACACTTTAAAGCAAGTTCAGAAACAGAATTAGAACATTTCTAAATTTTTCTCCAACATGTTTAGTTACAAGAATTGTAAACTTACAGGAAAATTTAAAGAAATATACTATAACACCTACTTACTTAACACCTATATTCAGTAACTGTTAATGTTTGGTTATATTATACGTATGTATGTATTCAAATATTTTAGCATAACTTGTTTCAGACATTTGCTAATAGGTTACAGATGACAGATCTCTATATCTCTAAATCATTCATCCTGGATCTTGTAAGAATATGATATTTGCCTACATATATATGCTATACCTAACAGAATTAGCAATAATTTCCTAAAGTCATCGAATAACCAGTTCTCATACAAAAATTTTGATACTGAATAATTTAAGATAAAACTGATGGAATTAATAAAAAAGACAAATAAGAAATCTGAAATAATGGTACGACAAGAAACTCATAAGTAGCTTATTTGTCATGTGAGAAATCACTTTGGAAAGTAGAAAAAGTTTTGAAATAAACATATTAGGAAAAGATATATTTAAGAGTTAATTATTTAAAAGTTTCTGTAAAAGGTTAAAACACCTTATTAGTGACATAAAAAAGTTGAACAAAGAAAATAATGAAGAGCAGGAATTCATGAGCCAGAATTACCAACATCATATTTCATAGATCTAGAAATAATAATTCTATGCTTCATTTGGAATCAGGAAAGAGCCTGTACAGCCAAAGCAATCTTAAGCACAAACAAAAATTCTGGAGGCATCACATTACCAGACATCAACCTATACTACAAGTCTATAGTAACCAAAACAGCATGGCAATGGCACAAAAATAGAGACATACACCAATAGAACAGAACAGAGAACGCAGATATAAAACTATCCACATACAACCAATTGATCTTTGACAAAGCAGAAAATAGTATACACTGGAGAAAAGAAGCCCTATTCAATAAATTGTGCTGGGAAAACGGGATAGCCACCTGCAGAAGAATAAAACAGGACCCAACCTCTCACCACTCACAAAAATTAATTCAAGATGGATAAAAGACTTAAGTGTAAGGCATGAAACCATAACAATTCTAGAAGAAAATTTAGGAAATACCCTTCTAGATATTGGCCTCAACAAGGAAGTTATGAAAAAGACCCCAATGGCAATCACAGTAACAATAAAAATAAATAAATCAGACTTGATTAAATCAAAAAGGTTCTGCTAGACTAAGAAAATAATCAACAGATAAAATAGACAATCTACAGAACAGTATTTGCAAGCTATCCGTCTGATAAAGGACTAACAATCAGAATCTACAAAGAACTCAAGCAAATCAACAAAAGAAAAAACAAACATCCACATTGAAAGATGGGCAAAAATCATCAACAGAAGATTTTCAAAAGAGGATAGACAAGTGGCCAATAAATATTTGAAAAAATGCTCAACATCACTAATCACCAGGGAAATGCAAATTAAAAACCACAATGAGATATCACCTTATACTAGTGAGAATGTCTTTTATTAGAATGTCCAAAAACAGTAGATGCTGGCTTGGATGAAGAGAGAAAGGAATGCTTATACACTGTTGGTGGGACTGGAAATTAGGACAACCTCCAAACAGTTAAGGAGATTCCTCAAAGAAAAAAGAGTATACCTACCATTTGCTCCAACAATCCCACTTCTGGATATCTACGCAAAGAAAAGAAGTCTCATTTTGTCAAAAAGACACCAACATTCAAATGCTTATTTCAGCACAATTCACAATTACAAAGATGTTGAATCAATCCAAGTGCTCCTCAGTTCATGAGTGGATTAACAAAATGTGGTATATGTATACAATGGAATAATCTTCAGCCAGGAAGAGGGATTACCTAATGCCTTTTGCAACAGTTTGGATGGAACTAGACACTATTATGCTAAGTGAAGTATCTAAATAATGGAGATACAAACACCATGTACACTCATTATTAAATTGGAACTAACTGATGAGCACACATGTGCACAGAGGGAAACAAAACTCAGTGGAAATTGGACAGGGATGAGGGGGTGGAGGGAATGGGTGAAAACCTACCTAACGGGTACAGTGAACACTATCTGGGTGTGGGCACACTTATAGTCCTGACTAAAGCATCAAAAAATGATTCATGCAACCAAAAACCATTTGTACCCCTGTAAAATTTTGAAATTTAAAAAATGGAAAAAAAATGTTAACATTTGCTTTCAAAAAGAAAAGAAAAAAAACACAAATAGAAAAAAACTTTACAAAATTAAATTTTGGATGTTTTGAAAAGATTGATAACATTGACAACCCCATAAAACTGACAAAAACACTAGATAAAAAGGATATAAATATCAATATTAAAAATGCAAAAGGTAAAAATGTTAAAACAGCAGTTAAAACAGTGAGAAGCAAATGAGTATGGTAGATTGATTGCAAAAATGGCTTCTATCCCCATTTTCCCCTCTATTTTTGCTTTTCACAGTGACTTTGTAGGTCCTCCTATAGAAAGATTGAGTCTATATTAATACTCTAGAAGTAGATCTTTTCTTATAATTTTCTTGACTGACAAAATGTGCTGGAAAACAATAGTGCATGATTTCTAAGCCCAGGTCTCAAGAAGGCTTCAATGATTCTACTCTCTCTCCCTGTTGGACTCCTGGGTTCTCCTTATGAACAAGATCAAGTCAGTCTGAATGGATGAGAAACCATGTGCAGCAAAGCAGAATGAGCCATAAAGACACAGCTAAGGCTCCAGACATGTTTAAAGGCCCAGCCAGGATCAGCAGGGCTACCAAGGTTAACACAATTGACTGCTGATGCATGAACAACCCTCCAAGCACAGCTTAGATTATAAAAACAGTGCCAAGATGATAAGAAGAAAATGCAAATCCAAGAAAAATAAATAAATAAATAGACATGTAATAATGGAAAGATAGAATCAATATTCTTATTTCCAAATAACATAATATTTTTATGTAGAAAAATCCAAACAAATTTACATTTAAACTACTAAAATTAATAAATTTATATAGTTCACCAAACATGAAATCAATGCACAAAAAGCTGTATATATTGTTTTAAGCCATTAATTTTTAAGGTAGTTCATTTCACAGGGCTGTTGTGGGAATACATGACCCCCCAGAAAGTCAAAATATTATAAACAAATTTATGCCAATGTATATGAAAATTAAATAAAATTTGTAGAAAAATACAGTTTTTCAAAACCGATAGAAATATTTTTCTAAATTTGTTTATAATATTTTTACTTCTTTTGCCATGTATTCCACAACAACCCCATATGTACTCTTTTTTTTTAAAGCATATCTACAATGCCATCATCATATCTACAAACAAAAGAATGATAACTCCTTAATAGCATCAAATATCATCAATGTTAAATTTCTAATTGTCTCATCAATGTTATTTTTTAAACTGTTTAGTTATTTAGATCAGGATTCAAATAAGATTCATATATTGCAATAGGTTGATATGTCTTTTCTGAAAAATAAAGTTAATTTTGGAATAATTGTATATTCATAGAAAAAATTGTAATTATTCCTATTATAATTGAATCTGTTAAAAATAATTCTATAGATAAAACTCCACTTCCAGATAAAACTCCACATGCAAATCTTTAAACAAACAAATAAATGAAAATATCTATCTTAACCATTTCCACAAACTCAAGAGTGAGAATACATTCCAAAATCTTTTTATGAGTCCAGCATAACTTTGATAACAATATCCTAAAAATTTAATATCTCTGATGGATAGATACAAAGGGACTAAATAAAATATTGTCAAAAGAAATTTATGAATTATTAAAAAATGTCATGTATCATTTAAAAACATTGACTTTATTTCAGGACTTCAAAGTGTGAATTAAAATTTTTAACTCAATCAATGCAATTTTCTAAATGAACAAAAAATGAAAAGAATTATAAAAGTTATCTAAAAACTCATTCATAATTTTAAATAACAGAAAACTCTGTATAAAACAGAACTTTCTTAGTCTGAAACAGGGTATTTATTTTAAAAACTAACATCAGAGTTAATGGTGAAACAATAAGAGATTTATGTGTTCTGGAATAAGATAAGGATGTCTCCTATGACTCATTTATACATTTTTCTAGAAAGTGTAGCCAGTGATGAAGCCAAATAATAACAATAACAATAATAATAATAATAATAGCAGAAAGAAATCCTACTTATGTGCAGACAATATAATATTTCCTATAGAAAATTCAAAGAAATATACCTCTACACTATTAGGATTAATTAATTGAGCTAGATCACTGTACTGAACCTAAGGTTAATATTAAAATCAATTGGAGTTATATATACTAGCAATAAACCATTATAGAATAGGTTTTAAAATGATACCATATACAATAACATTGATCTAATGAAGGTTAAGTGCGAGCTTGATGTAGAAAACAACATGTTGTTGAGAGATATTAGAAAAGATAAGAATAAATGGTGACATATGCTTATGAATTGGAAGACAACAATTCTCCTTGAGATACAGATGCAATATAATCCCAAGAAAAATCCTAGTGTTTTTAAGAGGGGGTGTAAAGTGATAAATTGATCATAAAAGTTATATAGAAATGCAAACAAGGAAGAATAGTAAATCCAATCTTTAATAACTACAAATTGTAGATTTTAAACTACTAGGTAAACATCTTCTTACAACACCTTATAAATAAACAGTGTGGATTGGGACCAAGATTGATAAACAAACCAATGGAACAGATTACAGGGTTTAGAAACAAATTCACACAAATAGAGACATTGCACTAGTCTGTGACAAAGAAGAAACTTTGGAGTAGTGGAGAAAACTTGATCTTCTCAATAAATGATGCTACCTAAACCGGATATATACATGAAAAAAATAGTGTTGGCACCTATATCAGACCATATGCGAAATTTCATTCTAGATGGATTGCAGTCCTTGGTGTAAATAAAAAGCTAAAATGCTTTTGGAAGGAATCAAGGAAGAATATATATTCAGGTTGCAGCAAACTCTGATGGTATATTAATACCACTCCTATCTCCTATCCCACCTCTGAATAAACCTATACCTATTATTGACTGGTTCTGTACATGCTGATAACTTTTTGTCTCAAGCACTGTGTCTGTTTTCTTCTCTGTGTCAGGATTTTCTCTGGCAATATTGCTTGAGGTAATACTTCTGCTATTTTGGGTTTTTTTGGCTAGGAAAAATCAGACATGAAACAGCATACTTTATTTCTATGTTTTATTGACATTCTTCTTCAATTTATCAATCAAGTATATGTTAATTTGCCTTACGAAAATCCAAAATGTAGCAGAACAGACAATATTTCATAGAATATATGTTTTTATTGAATTTTGCAGAACGCAGATGTTGTTAGGTTGTCCCATTATTAGTGATGGTCAATTTGATCATTTCATTAAGGTGTTTGTTGACCACGAAATGTTCTCCATTATTTAAAAAAAATGCTTTTCAATTTGCAAGTAACCTGTAGACGATACTTTATAATCTTATGAATACTTTTCTTTAAAACAAATTCACCTTTTAATTTTAGCAAACATCAACAACACTTGACTGAATTAATTATTTCATTAAAGGTTGAAAATGTTGACTTAAAAATTTTTATTAGCTGATATTCTTTTGTAAAAAGATTTTTCTCACCACTTGGGATTCACTGTGTTTCATCCTTTTAAAAAAAGTAAATGTCTTAACTGTTTCCCATTAATTATCACCTTTTAGAGTAAGAAATTAATGCTCTAATTACCCCTGACAATAGAAAATTTATCTTATTTTCTTTTAGTTTTATTTATTTATTTATTCTTGCTTTCTCTCTTTAGAAGATCTTTTCCTTCCTTTCCTCCTTCTTTTCTCTCTATGCCCTTCTCCCTCCCTCCCTCCCTCCCTCTCTCCCTCCCTCCCTTCCTTCCTTCCTTCCCAGCTTCTTTTCTTTTATTCACTCTATTCTTGAATTGTCACATTGTTGACCATGGGATGCCTTTTCTATCTGTCTCTTATGGTTCTTTGAAAGGCCTCCATCAGTCTTTGAGTATTTCCTTGCTTTCTGGCACTATAACTATCTTAAGCTCATCTTGAACTTTCATCGCCCCAGACCTGGAACCAGCTACTTCCTTGATGCTTTGTCAGTAGAATGGTGTTTAGAAAGCAAGATCTGAGCAACAGTGATCATTAATTTTTTAGTGAAATATTGTTTTAATTTTTTTAAATTTTTAATTACTATGGGTACAGATAGTTATATATATATAGGGTACATGCAATCTTTTGATATTGGCACAAAATGAGCATTAATCAAATGAGGGTAATTGGGATATCCATCACCTCAAGCATTGATCATTTCTTTGTGTTAGGAACATTCCACTTCCATTCTTTTAGTTATTTTAAAGTATACCTTAATTTATTGTTGATTATAGTCATTTTGTTGTTCTTTCAAATGTTGTTCATTACATCTAATTATAAAACTATATTTTTGTACCCATTAACCATCTTCACTTTATCCTCTTGAACTTATCCCTCCTAACTAAAACTTATATGCTTTGATCAACATCTATCTCATCTATCTCCTCAACCTCTCGTTGTTTCCCAATCCCTGGTAACCACCATTCTACTCTTTGCTTCTATGAATTTAATATTTTTGGATTCTGCATATAAGTAAGATCAATAGGTTTTTAGCTGTCCTAATTCGCTTAACATAATATCCTCCAGGTTCACATTCATGTGGTTGCAAATGGCAAGATTTTTCTTTTTAAGGCTCAACATTGTTCAATTTGTGTGTGTGTGTGTGTGTATATATATATATATGTATATTCTTTATCCACTCACCTGTTGAAAGATACTTAATTCCATACCTTGGTTGTTATAAACAATGTTGCAAGGAACATGGGAGCACACATATATGTTTATATTATATTTCACAAATATTATGAATTCATATTAAAAACATCCAAATTAAATTTGGTATTACAGGTTGTTACTTAATTTCTTTGAACTTGTATTCATATCTCTCAATTACAGTTAGACATTAATTCCTAATAATATTAATATAATTATTTGTTTGCTTTATCCTACAACATTTATAAAATGGCTTCAAATTACATTATCAATATCACTATGAACAGTAAACTACTAAGTGTAAGATTATTTTGCAGATTATTAAAAATATTATTTCATTAATAATAGAAGTAGAGTATGATGTACATCTACCTTGTGCAAGTGAAGCAGAGAAAAACAATCCGCAGAGAAAACAAATAACAAAGCAGATTGAGAAAGGGGAGTGAAAGTGTGAGACCATAGATCCCTAGATACCACAGAGCATATCCTTGATTAATTCTTGATTAATGTCTAAGTCCTTGTTTCTAATACCTAGAGACCTGTTGCTTAACTCATTCTTGTGTACTATGAAATATTCTGATAAGAAATATTTAATAACGGATATTTTAATATTCTACAATGACTACACTTCCTTCCTTTATTTTTTATTTATATTGTTTATTTTTTTCTTTAAAGTAATGAAGTCCTTGCTAAACGAAAAAAATTATATTCATGTTGACAAATCTGAGTATTAGTGCTGTTATAAAACCAGCACAAATCTTACAACTATCATAACTAGGAACTAACACATTATATTGATATGATTCTTTTAAAAAATCAGACATTTCTGATTTGTCCACATGATATCAAGAACTTATTTTTAAGGCTTATTTTGACGCTGTGGTTTCAAACTAAGAGTGGAACTAGGATTTTCTCCCTGCAAAAGATTATTTGGCCATTAGATTAGAAAATTTGTCTTAAGAGCAGAGGTGAATATTTTGGAAACTGCAAAATTGTGAGAAGCCATAGTTCAAATGCATTTGGACTTTTATAATTAATTAACCCAAACAATTAAAAAAGTAAATATGCAAGAATCACTACAGGCATGAGCATCAAAATAGGTCTGTTTCCAATGATACCAACCCAGCAGCAGGAGTTGTTGGAAAGTGACCAGAAGATTTTTTTACTCCTTACGGTGTTCAGAAGAGTAGAACTCTCTCAACATCAAGTTTTTCACATCAGTGAGAGTGAAAAGGAGACAGAACTAAAGCTATACCATATTTGCTTGACTCAATCTCTATTTCATATGGAAATTTTGGCAAATTTTTGTCTCTGGATTGTAAAAACAGAAATCTGGTTGTGGTAGATAAGTGAGAATCTACATAAGAATATGTATAATTATAGCAAATTCTAATTGGTTTTTGATTTATAAATTTTACATGCAGTTTTTCTAGAACTTTTACTGTAATCATGACATTAATGTTTTGGGAGTCAAATATTCCAAATGAAACACCTCCATTTTCAACAACTTTTAGTATCTCGAATGCCAACTTCTATTAATTTTACCTCAGTACCCTTCTAGGACCATTTCCTCATTTTTATGCAGCTTTATGAAGTTATTGGAACATTTCAGACCCATATTTAGAGAAGTAATTTTTAAATATCTTAAAATATGCAATTGCTCAAAACCAATTTGAAAGTACATGATAAATGATATCTTTAAAATAAGTTACAACTTTTGATAGAAGTAAGTAGTTACTGGCAAAAATTGCAGTTCTTTCTAAAGTAATTCCAAAATTGTATGTAAAACCGTGGAAAACAAGAGTAGCTGTTACTTATACAAAATATGTCTTATTTCCTGAGTCTGCCATTCATCTTTCATGCTTTGATATCTAACTCCATTCAATAACTTTTCCTCACTTTCAAACTTCTTAGCTTACTTTACCCTCTAGGACAGGCGTCCTCAAACTACGGCCCGTGGGCCACATGCTGACTGCCTAGAATATTTATCCGGCTCTCGGCTGTTTTTGCCGCTGCCGCCCGTCCTGCTTAGCAGCCGACTTGTCCCCGGCCCACAGTGCGCACTCTCCAATGGTCTGAGGGACAGTGAACTGGCCCCCTGTTTAAAAAGTTTGAGGACCCCTGCTCTAGTAAATTGTAATAAAGTTGTTCAATCTTAAGGCAGATAAATTTAGAATTAGAATATCCTCATAATGTAACATTTTACTACTAAAATTTTAGCAATAATTATGAAAATATTGACTTTTTAAAAATTAGAAACATGAAGGTTTTAATATAAGAATATATAAAATATAATCATATGACTGACATGCGACTACTTACTTTTAAAATGACCACTTCATTGCTAATAAGAAGCAAATTTTGTAGAGTCATTTTAGGATTAAACACCTGCGATATATTCTGATATCTATGAACAGAACTAGGCTGAAGCTAAAATGAAGCCTTGTGGGATCATTTTCAGCATTATAATTTTCTGCAAAATTTGAGTGATTTGCAAAACTGTGATAGATTTCCCTGAATAGGATGGTGGCAAAGGCTTTGTAGATTCAAAAATAGTTTTGCTGAGGCAATGAGAAGTCATATACTATCAGATTAGAAGTTGGTTTACCAAGCTAAAAGAAGCTAAGAAAGAATCTGCCTCTAAACATTGCAAAGTCCTGATTCCTTTATTTTATTTATACACTTTTTGTGTTTTGCTTGCATTATCTTCTAATTTCTTAATATCTATCCATTGAGAAAAAAGTAAATTATAATCACAATTTAATAATTACATTTTGTCATTAAATAATAATAATTGTATAAATATAATTAGCAAAAATTGAGAATTTGCACTTATGGGAAGAATTGAGAATTTTGCTATCCTAAAATATAGAAATCAGTAAGAAACCTTCAGAGGGTCCTATGGAGATATTAAGTCCTAGCAGATCAAGACCTGAATTGACTGAAAAATTAAGATCATTTTGATTAAGATTTATGGAAGAGATTTTTGTATGTTTCACAAGTTTACTGTAACTGGGCCATTGACTAAAACTCCACACTGATTCTTACACTGCGTTGTCTGTTTCATGGAACAGATTTATATCAATATCACATTATGGCACCATCTTTCTGGGATACCAGACTTGGGTGTTTTATGTTGCTTAATCAGCAGCAATACACTGGTACACAAATAGTGACTAGTACACAAATGTTTACTTATTAAATTATTGAATTGTATTAAAAATATTAAGGCAAAATCTGAAGAATACAGAATATTCTTGACACAAATACAGAAATTTGTAAACTATTTATCTTCTATGAACAATTGAATTTCCTGTGATAGTAACCATATTTTCCATCTATCCTTTATTTATAATAATATAGAATGTTAACAGAATAAATTACATGGTTACTACTCAAACATGGAAATGGAAACTAGACTTTAAAATATGTTTCTTATTTAATTTTTTAAAATTGTAGCTGTTGTACTTTGAATATTTAACACAAGACTACATCTCATAAGCACGTTTTTTACCCTCTTTCAGGAATTGTTGCCCTCTGTTTTGCTGCCTGATGCTTGAAAAAGTTGTTTCATACACATTTCCATTATGTACAGTTATTTATGATATGATGATAAGGTTTCTTAAGTATAATAGCAGCTACTTCATCCTGGCAGAACTTGTATTATTTATTTTAGCATAGATAAATCATAGTTTTCTTTAAAACTTCATAGCTTAATCAATGTGTGACATTCTTATAATATATCACTGAAAAATTTTGAGTTACAGCATTTTATTTGTTTCTTTCAAGGGCTCATGAAAAATGTGGAAGAGAGAACAAATTTCCTAAGTGAACTAGAACTTTCATACACAACAAAGACTCGTGGCACAGCTTATTCTTTGACTGATTTAACCATTGACCCAGCTGAACTTTCAGGCAATCATGGTTTAGTTTGATGTAATCAAAAAGCATGCTCACTAAGAATTCAATTGAGAAAACTAAATCTTTTGTAGCAGTTCTAGAATGATCATGAGATGCAACAATACTGGATCACTGAAAATGGACACTGGATTTACATGTAAAACTTAGAGGCAAAAGTCTTCATATCTCATTATGTGTTCCCTCACCCACAAAATTGAGACTTTTTAGAAATTGAAATATATAGATTTCAAGCTTATTAAGAAAGTCCAAAATGTAACAGTACAATGAAATGTGACCTATTTGAAGGGGAAAAGTGACCCTTTACAAATGGCAAAGGATATAATAATTTCTATCAAATTTACTAATAGATGAAATGTTCATGAGGACCTTCCAATACTTATTAAATAAGTTAAACTACTGCTATGGCTGAGTGCTAACAAAATAGATCTTTTTTATGTGGTCTGAAGTTATTGTAAACTATATGTTGGAAAGAGGAGAGGTCACACATGTATAATTATTTTTTTCAGCTTAGGAGGTCATAGGGCTTTTTGCTTGCAAGAACAATTCAATAATTCAGTAATTTGGCTGTTATTTGGGTTTTTAATTTCCTGCCAAACTTCATGTTGTTTAGAACAGGCAAAAATACATCTATTTTGACTGTAATTATGCCAAGCATCTTTAACAGTCTATACAAGAGACATAAAGAAAAAGTGAAAGGAAGATGCTTACTTAATTCATTTGAAGACTTAATTAGGAGCTCAATTCTATCAGACATTTAATATTGCATTTTATTCTCATTTTTTCCTAATAGAAAATAATGGCATGCTAATTGTATATGATTGTGGATAGCTATTTATGGAACTGGATCTTGCTTCTATACTTAATTACATTTTGTTTGGAGGTTAACATTATATTACAACTCTAGCTTTTATTTGAATCTATTCTTATAGTTTTCCTTTCTCTTCAGGACTTAGATTACTGGTTTGTAGATTCTCTTGTTTGTGATTTTCTCCATTTCTGTTTTCTATTTCTAGTTCTATTCTCTAGTGCATTATTTTCGACAATTTTAAAGGCATTTAGGGGAAGAGGGAAAGAAATAATTCATTTTTCAATATGCTGAAGTCTTGATAAACAACATATTCACATGCTAAATAAAAATACGCCATACATTTTATTATTCCTAATGAGTATATTTGATTTTCATTTAGTTTTTCTCTTTGTCCTTTACCCTACTACCCACCTATCCTGCCACAGTATCATTGTTACTAAAACTTCTCATCTAGAGTCATATAAACATTCATTGAAAATAACATTGGATATTCACCATAAACATAGGGTTGTTCAATATGTTTTATCACTTCATGTTGCTTCTTATTCTGCAAAAGAATTTAAAATCATTTCTCTATTTATAAATATCATAGAACTAATGCATTTTATGTAACTAATAATAAGACTCAAAAAAGATAAGACTAGATTCATGTTTCCATTAACACCCTTACTTGACAGCAGCATGATTTCTGTAATATCTAACCCTATTCCTGACCTAATAGTTTTCATTATATAGTAATCACTTGCTTATTACTTCAAAAGTTACTCTAAATTATGCTGAATAAGTCTATTTAAATTAATAAATCACAGTTGCATTTTTATTATTATTCCTTATTACCTAGGAATGAAGTCAATATTGTACTTCATAAATTGAAACCATGCTTTGCTAACATGTTCTGATATGCCAACCAACAAATAGATTCTTATTTTTATTCATGGGATTCTGTAACCAATAACTGGCTGGTAAAGAATGTGTCGAAATCAATCAAGTTGTAGATACATGCTCAGTGGATGGATAGGGAGAGGCACTAGGTCTGCTCATAAAATTGCACTTTCCCTCTAACAATAGAAGCTATTTTTTCATTACATTTCCAAATATCTCAGTGTTTGGAGAAGTCTCCAGGTAATATATGCGGTGAAGAACATTACTAGGCACTGGGAAACAATAGGCTTCTATCAATCAACATATATTTGAATATGAACAGCTTTTAGGAAAGCTTTGGATATTTTTTTTCTCTCACTGACATTGATGTTAATTAAGTATCATAATTTAATGAACTCAAAAAAAGATTGACATTTGTACAATTAGTCTTCACATAGCACACAAATCTGATCCTCTGAACCCGAATTTCAGACAACTTGGTACTGCGGTCTTGCACATGAAACTCTGACACCAGCTTAGCTTCCAAGTCTCCCATTATATTTCCAATCAGGGTAACATAAAATAAATGAAGGGAGACAAGGCTTCAGACACAATCATACTTTACTCACTTGAAAAGAGTATATAGAATGAATAAGGACACTATAAACTCTGATATGCTTACTAAAAATCTGAGGCAGCCATGGTAGGATAACAAAATACTTTGTAACATGTCTTTCCTAATATTTTCAAGTGTTTTACATGCATTCTCATTTGTTCTGAATTCTGGCTGATGTCTTTGCTTTTATGCCCAAATTTACTCACAAATTATCCCACTGGAAAAATCATTCCCTCTGAATTTTTAGTCTGCTCTTATTTTGGGGGGTAAAATTGCTCAGCTTTCTGTTTTTTTTATTTCAGAATATTAAGAGGGTACAAACATTTGGTCACATATTTGCTTTTGTGCAACTTGAGTCAAAGTTATAAGTGTGTCCATCACCAAGAGAGCATTCATTGTACCCATTAGGTTCATATTGACCCCCACATACACCTGCTTGGTTTCTCTTGAGTTTTACTACCATATATGCAATATGTTCCAATTTAATAGTGAATACATGTGGTATTTGTTTTCCATTCTTGCAATATTTAGAAGAGTAGCCTTCAGCTTTCTTAAAATAGTCACTGGCCATAGAATAGAATCATAATGATTGGCTTAGCCCAGTGTTTTTCAACTTTCTGACAACACATCAATGGGTTTATGATAACAACTTGTTAAAGTATAACTAGCATTTGTTTGTGGAATGGAATGGAATAGACTAAACTAGACCAGAACAAAATAGGATACAGTGAATTGCACATAGCAATGTTAAATGTTTTTGGTTATATATATGTGTGTCTGCATTAGATTGCAATGCAACATATATATGCATTTACCATCATGTATTGAATTAAAAATGTTTGAAAGTCACTTGGTTTTCCTGATCAAGACTTATTCCAGGAGACAAAGGATTGTCCCCAAACCACATGATTGCAATATAAGGGAAAGGAGTGAAATGGATAATGAGAAATCAATCACAATGATGAAATTGTAACATGACCTTGATATATAAGCTCTCTCCTTAAGTTGTGGGTGAGACATATGAATATGATGAATATAATTAAGATTTCTATTGAATTGAGTTTGTGTTAATCAAAAGGAAAATTATCTCAGGTAGGTCTGACCTAATCAGGTGAACCTTTTAAAAAATGATGTGGAGGTAAAAGATAAACAGTAGTAGACTTGCTCCTATTGTCCTTGGAAAATCAAATTGCCATGTTGTGGAGAGAGTCTTGTGGCAGGAAATAGTGGAAGACTTCCAGGAATCAAGGGCTTCTACCCTACAACTACAAGGAAATAAATTGTGGCAACAACCAGAGAGTTTGAAAGAGAGTTTTGAGCTTTAAATGAGATTACAGCCCCACCTGACACCCACCTTGATTTCTGCCTTGTGAGACATAGAACAGAGAACCCCTTAAACTGTGGTTAAACTTCAGATCTGAAAAAAAAAACAAAAAACACTGTAAGGTAATATATGGGTGTTGTTTTTAGTCACTAAATTTAGGGAAATTTGTTACACAGCAATGGAATTAAATATAGTTGTTTGTCTAGCTTCCAAGTGTGGCACCCCTTTTCTTTGTCATGGAGACCTTATATACGGCTATTGGCAGAGACATTTACTCCAGTTGAATTCCTAGAGCCAAAATGCATCATTAGCATAGTTCCCTTCACACTTCTACAATGTATCAAATGAGTGTCTTTCCCCTTCTGGTTTCTCATTATATGCCCTAATCTTTTTTAAAAGCACCAGGGGAAAAAATACCCAGGTAAGAAAAGGCTTTTGGAATATAATCTTCACACCTTTGCAAAGTAGATAATATTAACCTGCTTTGCAGAGAGAAAGTTAGAGTTTAGAGGGGTTCAGGGATTTTTCTTTTTTTAAGGAACACACACTACTATAGCTAATTCTTATCCCTAAGAGTCTCTCTTTAATTAATATTTTCTCATTAAATTTCAAAGCAATAAGAAATTTCATTTATCTATGTAAAGCAGAGTTTGAAGTAAGATTACTTGGGTGATTTTAGCAAAGTTACTTAACCTAGCTGAGCCTCTATCTCCACATTTATTAATTTGGGGTGTGTGTATGTCTGTATGTCTGGGTGTCTGTGTGTGTGTCTGTGTGTGGGAGGGGGAGAGAGAAAGAAAAAGTGATATTATAGCTACGCTTTAGAGTTGGGAATTAATGAGATTACTACTGAATACATATTTTAAAATTACTTGATCACCGACCAATTTCTGTAAGCTCTTGTTATTATGTAACAAAACAGTTTATAATTTAATTTCAAAATTAAAATGGACCAATATCCCCCAGCAATTCAGTAAAATCTTTGCAACACAGTTTTTTACTAATTGAGAATTTAGGATGACTTAAATAGAATGAGAGCTGAAATTAAAGAGGGAAAAAAAGTAATAAGCTAAGCATACTAATAGGGCAAAGAAGATATCTGGAAGAAACTTAATGTGTTTTAAAATATATTTTGTTATAATAATGTATTATTTACTATAAATTAATCTTATATAAGATACATGATCTCTATCTAGCAAATTTTCATTGAATAGGGTCCTGAATATTTGTGTACCTACTCTTCAGAATAACTTTTTAAAATTCTAATTGAATTTTCTTCCTATAATTTCTTTGTCACATTATTAAGCTTTTTTATCCAAAGCTAAAAGGTATAAATCTAAAGATTTTGAATATAGGAAAATAAAAAATGGAAAAACATTTGTTCAAATATGTTGAAATGTATCAAAATGTCTAAAAAAATTTTCTAAAAATGAAACCTCACTCTAATTTCTAAATCATTTTTATGCCCCCCCAAAAAGAATCCTTTCTCATGGCTTGAAACTGTGTACAAAAAGCATCATCTGACAGTCTGAATATAAAACTAGAAACAATCCATGATTATGGATCTCAGTAGAAGTTAATTGTGTACTTACAGCACACATCTGCTCTAGAGAGAATCTAACCCTTCCATTAGTACAATACAACAGGAAGATGCCTGCTTTTGCAAATCTGAATCAATGACATTTTTGTGTCTATGTACATGTATCTTTATGGTTTATATGTTTTTATTTATCAGGGATCATGGTGATAATGATTCACATAACTAATATTTCCTATCACATCCATCAGAATATTTTCTTGTCAGAATTTACTATAGTACCTGGTTATGGCAAAAGATTTGTCTTCACATTTATAGAAGCTGTTTTTAAGCACTGAATGGTAGGCATTTTTTTATAGATAACTTGGTACACTTTCTACCTTCCATCATGACAGCATCTACTTCCAAGGATTCTTTCAAATTCTTCTACTTTCTTTTGGATTCATTTTCTTTCCTCTGATTCCCCCTTCAAAAAATTGTACTTTGATAGAATGAATAAGGGATATTTTAAACCAAGGAAGAGGAACAACTTTAAGATATTTAAGAGTTGACCTAGAAGAAAAATCTTGGATTCATCCACTTCTAATTTTAGGCAAAAGCATGAAAGGCCACATTAAAACAGTATTAAATGGAAAAAAAAGTTGACCTTAATAACAACGAAGACCATATTAAAAATGAATTACCACCAAAAGAGCTTTCAAGAAAATTAACAATTTTGTGATTTTTAAAAAATTTCTGGCTTCTTTCAAAAATTATTAAATTAAATAAATGTGCAAAAGACATGAAATATTGTGGTATCTTCTGCCTTCTCATTGAAACCTTCCTTTCTGAAGACCTGAGGTGAATTTTGAGAGAGGCAGCCAAGATGGACTAGGGGTGGGCACAGTGCTGCCAATGGCCCCAGAGGAGGCCTGTCCTGAGGGCTCTGATGATTGGAACAAATGGCTCTCCACAGAATTTGACCTGGATAATATCATTCAGTGAAAAGAAGACAAATGAAACAAACATAAAAAGAAATAAAGAGAAACAAGATCTGGGAGTGAGCATCAATGTTTAGCTAGTCCATAGAATATTCTCTGTTCATAGTGATGTTACAGTTCTGGTTTATAACCTTATATATCTTTATATTAAAAACTCTTCTTAAGATGTGTTAAATGAATTTCACGCTTCATCAAAAGCACTGGCATTGGTTCAAAGAATTTCTTAGTTCACTAATGAATTTTGGATAGCTTCCACTCTTCCATTTCTTAGACTACAAAATAACTACCATTTGCAGTTATGGAATACTATGTAGAAAAAGAAAATAAAGGGGAGAAACAGAAGAAGACTGTTATATTGGGCTCATCCTGGATTGACTTTACTCCATTCATTAAGTAGAGTTTGAGATAACACAGTGGTAGGCAAGTTGCTGACAGTCCGAGTAGACTCATGTGCATAATGATGTTTCAGTCAAAGAGAGACCACATATACCAGGGTGGTCGCAAGACATTAAAATGGAGCTGACAAGTTCTAGAGATGTCATAGTCATCCTAATGTCACACACAATGCATTACACATGTTTGTGGTGATGCTGGTATACACAAACCTACTGTGCTGCTGATATACACAAACCTACTGTGCTGCCAGTCATATAAAAGTATGAAACATTGTATTAAGCATATTACATGATACTTGATAATGGCAATAAATGACTATGTTTCCGGTTTATGTGTCTAAATACATTTTATCATTATATTATCATTATTTTTATCATTATTTTAGAGTATGCTCCTTCTACTTATTAACAAACCAGTTAACTGTAAAACAGCCTCAGGCAGGTACTTCAAGAGATTTTCCAGAAGAAGGCCCTATTATCATAGGAAACAACCACTTCATCTGTGTTATTGCTCCTGAAGACATTTAAGTGGGACAAGATGTGGAGGTGGAAGATGGTGATATTGATGATCCCACCTGTGTAGGCCTAGGCTAATGTGTGTGTCTGTGTCTTAGTTTTTATTCATAACTAACAAGTTTAAAAATAAAAATAAAATAGGAAAAAGCTTATAGAAAGAATAGATTATAGGAAAAAAAGCTTATAGAAAGATGTAAAGAAAGAAAATATTTTTGTACAGCCGTACAATGTGTGTTTTAAGCTAGGTGTTATTACAAAAGAGATAAAGTTAAAAAAATAAAAGTTTCAAAGTAAAAAGTTATAATAAGCTATGATTAATTTATTATTGAAGAAAGAAATAATTTTTATAAATTTAAGTCAGCCCAAGTGGACAGTATTTAGAAAGTCTACAATAGCGTCATAGTGTAGAATAATGTCTTAGGCTTCCATGTTCACTCACTGCTTCCTCACTGACTCACCCAGACCAACCTGCATTCCTGTATGCTCTATTCATGGTAAGCACCCTATACAGGTATACCATTTTTTATCTTTTATGCTGTATTTTACTGCATCTTTTTGTGTTTAAATACACAAATACCATTGTGTGACAATCATGTGCAGTCTAGGGTGGGGAATGTGAGGCCTTCTGATTTCAAGATTCTTCCTTTTTAAGCACAAATGGGAGCAAGAAATGCTTCATCTTTCTCTGATGCACCCCTTTTAATAAAAGGATTTGTTCTGCAAAATTTGGATTCAGTCAAAAGGCCGCACTTAAGGACCTAGAAGGCCACATCTCGCCTTAAGTTTGCAGGTTCCTCACTCGTACGTGCAATTACTCAAACTGTATCCCTGTAGTAACCAATGTTTGACTATATTTTACTTATTATCTAGCAACTTTAGCTATTTTTTTCAGAGTCAAAATTCTGAATTATGATTTCTAAATAACCAGATGAGAACACATTTTTTCCAAAGGAGGAGCAGCTTGTAGAAGAGCATATTAATTAACATTTGCCACAAAATCTAGATAACCTCTACTATAGCAATGGCTCTCAAACTTTTTGGTCAGAGACAATCTTTTCCTCTTAAAAATTTGTAAAATCTCCAAAGAGGTTTTGTTTCTATAGTTTATTGATATTCTCCTTATTAGAAAATATAATGTAGAAAGTTTTAAAATATTCTTATAAAAATAACATAAACCCATTACATGTTAAAAGAAATATGATGTATTTTATGAAAAATAACTATATTGTTCAAAAAAATTGATGGTGAGAATAGCATGGTTTTTCATTTTTGTAGATCTCTGCATTGTCTGGCTTATTAGAAGATGGCTAGATTCTCATACCTGTTTCTGCATTCAATCTGTTGCAATATGCTGTTTACATATTGAAATACATGTATTCGAATACACGTATTTCATGTATTGAAATACATGAAGAAAGTCTGACCTCAGACAGATATGGAATGGGACAAAGGAGGACTTTACAGATCTCCTAATGGGTCTAAGAGACCTCCAACTCTGTAAGTATCTTTTCATTTTAACTTTTCTTTCTTCTTTACCCCTCCACACTGACTATCCTTGGTCTTTCTTTTCTTTTTTCCTTTCATGTCTTACATGTTTTTATTTTTCCCTTCCTTATTATTGTCTACCTTAATAATTTTTTAAGTACCCTTTTCCTTGGTGACCTCTAATTCCCTTCTCCACTTTTTCTTCCTCCTTTTGAAACCCTCTCTACCCTGTTGTCTCCAAGTGATATACAAAAACAAAGTATGCCTTTCTTAAAAAGAAATTATTTTGGGACATCTTAAAAAGATATATGATATTTCTTATTTATTTCTCCATAGATTTTTTTTTCTGTAAATGGCATTATCTAGTTATATAGACAGAAGCCAAAAAAAGGGGTGGGGCATCTTTAATTCCCCTCTTTCTCTCAATCGATTCATGCTATTTCATGCTCCTTTCAAAATATATTATAAATCTCTTTTCTTTCAAATCCTCTTTTCTACATTCAATCCCAGCTTATTTCACTATTTTCTCTCATTCTTAATATTACAACAGTCTACTAACTGGCTTCTTACTCTCCACTTACTCAACCCTACCACCACCACAATTAGTTCTCCATTCAGTGGTCAATGTGATTGACATAGATGCTTCTGGTGACCCATTTTGATCTCCTTTTCCAGCTGGAACACTCATTTCCCAGCTGTTATGATAGCTGATTATCATTCAAAACTGACCTTGGTCCTCTCTGGAGAATTGACTTATACCAAATGGGAGCTCCAATGAAACTCTCCAATGAATTCCAACCTCTTCATTACTGACTACAAAATACTGCTGTTAACTGATGCCTGTCTATCATCTGACTTCATTTCCTGTCAACTAGCTAAGAAAGGTCCTTCCTCAGGGCATTTGTGCTTGCTATTTCTTTAGTTTTCTCTGGCTCTTTGGAGAGCCCATTTGTCATTTTCAGATTTAAACTCTAATATCACCTTCTCATAGAGGCCTTTTTGATCAGTCTAAATTTTCACTGCATTCTTACCTTCCTCAGTAATTCTGTTCAGTAACTATAGATTTTTTTTTGTATTTTTCAGAGAATCCATTACTATTGGAAATTATTTATGTATGTGTTTATTTTTCATTATATCTTCTCACTCATATCAGACTTAATATTAGTAAAAATAATTTTTATTGAACTTTAGAGATTTTATTTTTTACAGCTATATTATCTTGACTAAAAATAGAATCTCAATAAATAGTAGATATCCTTCTCTTCAAAAAGTTCATAATCTAGTAAAAGAAAAAGTAAGAATATAGAAGTACATTAGTTCTCTATTACTACAAAGCAAATTACCCCCAAACTTAGCAGCATAAAACAATAAACATTTATTATCTCATGGTTTCTGAGGGTCAGGAATCCAAGTGCTTTAGCTTGGTGGTTCTTCCTTGGCTGGAGCATGTAGTCATCTCAAGGTTCATCAGGGAGGATTCATTTCCAAGCTAACTGATATCGGCATGTCTCAGTTCCTCACTATGTGGGCCTCTTCAAAGATAAACTGAGTGTTTATAACAGTGGTGTTCTGCAGAATGAATGATTCAAGAAAGAGAGAAAGTGGGAGAGAGCAAGAGTGAAATCAAGAGAGAGAGAGAGAGAGAGAGAGAAATAACATCTTGGAAGGAACCCACAGATCTTTATAATCTAATTTTGCAAGTGATATCCAATTACTTCTGCCATATTTTGTTCACTCATTCCAGACCCCATGCACAAAAGCTGAATTAAGCTGCATGTTTTGCAATGAGGAGTGTAAAGAATTTGTGGACATATCTTTAAAATAACTACAATAAGTTATACATGGTTATATATGAAAAATTCCATAACAGTGGTATAGGCAAAGCATTCTAAGAATTCATAAATATATAAAAACAAGTTAAATTGTAGCGACAAGTAAAGGTTTCAATGAAAAAAAGTGGTTGTTGATGCTTTTTGATAAATACTTGAGAAAAATCATTTTAGGTAGAAGAAGCAAGATAAAAATATGAGAAAATGTAGAGTTTGATCAAGGAATGAAAAATAGTCTGGCTTGGGCAAAATTATGAAGGGGAGAGGAGTATTTGGTTGATGATCTGTTGCTGAAGGAAGAAAGCCACCTATTCCTGTTCTTCTCTGATTTACAGATGGCCAGAAAAGAAGAAAAGAAAAGAAAAAATAATCTCTTCAAATACTCATGGCTTAATCAGCATAGCCCTTCTCTTACAGAAAGTGAAGCAGCAGCTGTGTGAGATGTGATTCAGGATTTCGTCCAGTTGCCTGCTTCTTAGCATCCCCACAACTTGGAGAGTGCTAGATGTGGATCTATCTTTTTTCCCTATCAAGAAAATGTCCCTAGTTTTTTACTGAAGCTTGCACCCCATCTAAGATTATACTTAATTACATTTCAATGAATAACTTGTTTTATTGACTAATACATAACAGAAGTATGATAAATACTTTTATGGTCCTGTCCGTTGAACAAGTGCTTTATCAAAGTGCATATATTTGGATAAACTTCTTCAGCCGAGGATATGCTAATACACAAAACCAGGCCAATAGGTTACTCAGATAAACAGAGAGCTGAATCTGGGGTTGGAGGGTAGAGGTGGAAGCAAAGTAATTAAGTGACAATTTTTAAACTGATCAATCAATTGAGCCAAAAGCCCAAACCGATTTGTTTACTTAACTTAAACGTTTGTTTAAATCTCATTAATTACAAACTTGGAGGACAAAAGGAGACTGGCCACAGAAGTTTAGAATTCTCAAAATGAACTTAAATTTTTCCCCTTATTTTGGGAAGAAAAAAAGATATTACTTTCATCAAAGTTTATGTAAATGTAACCCTAATGGTTAAGCTCCTGAGACCTTTCATAGTATATAAATCTCCAATATTTGGCATGCTTTCTGATCCCTCACTATAGGCAAAGATGTTATAAGATGTAAACTAAAACAGTATTTCCAGACAGAAGCCAGGGAACTGCCAACTCTTGTAAGGGTCAAACAGAAAACATTTAGGTCACCGTATCAGATTGCTTACCTGTTTGTGTAATACACAGTTGGAAAATATGTTCTGACAGTTTCAAAAACAATATAATTATTTTTGAGAATTGAGAATGATGTAACTCTTTTATGGTTTTATAAATATAATAAAATATAGAATCTATCTAGGGGCAATGCTACCTTGATTTTCAATTAGCTTAACCAAAAATGGTAAACATGATTAGTTAAAATAATTTTTGCAAACTCCATCATTATCTATCAAACTACTTTGGGGATCATTTCTATTTTTAGAGTTGGAATAAATAAACATGGCATAAAACACAGCAGGTCTTTTTGTGTATCTCCTATGTACATTTCACTCTGTAAAAAGCTTTTTATGTTTTCCTCCTTTATAAAAATGTAGGGCAAATGTTTACAAAGTAAAAGAAGGTATGAGGAAACAGTGAAATTGTGTGCTTATATTTAATAAAAATTAGGTGAAGCATTCATCTAGAGAAAAATATCTGGTTTTGGTGGTAATTAAAGATGTGTTGCAGCCCACTCATTATCAATTTCTAATGCTGATTGGGCACACTTAGTCCCTAAAGGTTATCTATCAACCCATAATAATAAACACACACATTCTAAGGAGACAATAGTTTCCCACATTTGTAGGATAAATTACTACTGCGTTTATTTGTGTTGCTTTTTCTCACTCACAAGTTTAAGCCAGTTGTTCTCTTCATTAATTTCTGGAAAGCAATAATTAACCCTGTGTTCCAAAACCATCCGAGAATCTCCTCATATGCCCTGTTTCTTTTCCCACCCTCATTGTTTTTCTTCCTCTTGCTTTGTTTTGTTTCTTAACAAATTACCCACCGTTTTTAAAAGCAGTGCTTGTGAAACTAGTCAACTCTATCTAAATGGTTGAAGCAATCGAATGCAAAAGTACAGTTTAAAATTTCACAGGTTCTCTTTTAAAGAGAGGAAATCTAACTTTCTCAGGAATAGCAATATCCAATAAGGGGTGTAGAAAGGTTAATAAGACAGTCACTAGTTAAAGCCTTCAAATATAGTTCCCCAGATATCTTTCTTATAGACTATCCTCTCTTTTCTCAGAGTTGCTCCTTATCATAAATTGCTTTAAAAACTTAGTTTTTATATCATGTCAATATTGAAAAATGAAGAAATTACATTAATAATATATTACCCTTAATTTTCCATTATTGTTTTGAAACTTATAATATATTCCTTATCTCATGTAGAAATACACACAACCATGTGAAAAATCTTTTGGTAGCCTCATCTTATTCCTAAGGAAGGTAAAGTCACAGACGTTTCCTAACCCGTCCCAAGTCATGCAAGCATTTAGCCCTACAATTGAACTCAGCCTCAAATCTCTTTACTTTCAGTTCAGCACTCTCATGACACTACATGCCGAAACCCAAATGTTTCTCCACAATCTTAAAAACTAATTTTTCTGCTTGTATAAAAATGTGTCTTTGTGAATAATGCTATGAATAGAATTGTGTCCCCCCCAAAATTCATTATGTTGAAGTCCTAACTTAAAATGTGATGATGTTTGGAGATGGGGACTATGGGAGATAATTAGATGGGATTCTTGGTTCCATAAGAAGAAGAAGATCAAGAGATTGTTCTCTCTCCACAGGGAGAAGACGGCTACCTATAAGCCAGAAGGAAGACGCACACCAGAAATATTATCAGGAAGCACCTTGATCTTGGACTTTTCAAGTTTCCAGAAATATGAAAAATAAACATCTGTTGCCAAGCCACTCAGTTAATGATATTTTGTTATAGCAGCCCAAGCTGACCAGTACCGTTATATAATTCTCATCTTCATAAATTCATTAATTTAGAAATATGACTCACTTCTGCCCCAAATTTCTCTAACACTTTAAATTTTTAAAAATTACATTATATTCATTCATGCTCTTATGTTAATCAAGATCTCATTTTGCTTGATTCTTTCTTATTGATGGAATATTTAGTTTTTCTTGTCTTCCTAGTGGCTCCTCAGGAGGGCTTCATTATGAATGATTTAATTATTATATTTTTTCCAAAGCAAGTAAATAACATTGAGTCAATAGGTAGTCCATTTAAATGAATTGCATAGATACAGAAAAATCATAAAAAATAAACTTAGTTTATTTATTGATTTAATTAGAAGAGTTATTCCAATTCTAGAATATTTAGTGCACCCGGAAGATGCATTGTCCTTTTCAGAAGATCAAACAAATGGTGTTAGAGTTGAAAAGCAAAATAATGTTCATAAATTGGATAAGTTTAAATAAGAACTAAATATATAATGTTATATTCTAATTTCTTATCATCGTTGTTAATATTCAAACATTGCCTTATAATTTTTTTTGAATTCTTGTTCATTGTGAGAACATGTTCATATTCATAGAACAATGGGCACCTGTCACAGGTTGAGTTCTCTGAAGCAAAGAGTGAGGTGGAGTTTGGGATTCAAGATGGGAGTTATACCTTTGAAAGGAAGGAAATGGAAGCAGGACTAGGAAGCAGGAAAAATCAATTTGTAGTACAGATTGATCAAAGTGTGATCTACTGCTTCCAGTTGGAGTTGCCCTGCCTTGAACCAAATTGATACCCTCACCTCACTCAGCAACAGGATGGGGGCTGCTCTGAGAAGCATGAAGTGGCCCTCTGGAGCTGAGGCTCAAGAACATGTGACTGCTGCAGATGTCTGCTGACTGCACTCCCCATAGCTCAGTGAGATGAGGTTGTCACATCTCGGTTTTTACCAAAGCATCTGGATATTTAAGATTATGCACTACCATTACAGTGGAGGTAAAGGCAAATAATGAACATTCTGAATACCTGAATGATGTCTTGTGTAAGAATATCCCCCTAAAATACAGCACATCACTCCAGTAGAATTCATTAGGATGCTCCTGGCTACTTTTTATGCCATCCCCACACCCAATCACCCAGCCCACTAAGGTCACCACCTGACTATTCTTCAAGAAACTGACGTACTGTGAAAAACCACACTGAGCATCTGCCTATCCTCTGGTCACAACTCTTGCCCCTTTAGGCTCACAATATGCTTAATTTCTTTTACCACATACTTTACCTAGGGTAAATCACACAGGGAGAGAATCTTAATACTCAAGTCCTTATTTTCTTTTTTGGAAGCAGCAACTATGTTATGGATCACTTGATTATTACCAGACATATCAGTTGAAATGTTTAGAATATTTTAATTCTAAAATATTCAAGGGATCACTAAAATTAAAGAAAGCCATTGGAAAGTACATTTTTTTTTTCTGAGACAGAGTCTCACTCTGTTGCCCTGGATAGAGTACAGTGGGGTCATCATAGCTCACAACAACCTCAAACTTTTGGGTTCAAGCGATCCTCCTGCCTTAGCCTCCTGAGTACTTGGCTTTGCAGACACCACCACGCCCAGCTAATTTTTTCTCTTTTTTACAGACTCGCTCTTTGTTCAGGCTGGTCTCAAACTCCTGAGCTCAAGCAATCCTTCTGCCTTGGCCTCCCAAAAAATATTTTTTATACTTTATTTTTCATTATTATTGTTATTTTTTTATTTTAGCATATTACGGGGGTACAAATGTTTAGGTTACATATATTGCCTTTGCCCCACCTGAGTCAGAGCTTCAAGCCTGTCCATCCCCCAGACAGTGCACATGGCACCCATTAGGTGTGAATATACCCATCCTCTCCTACCCCCTCTCACCTGCCCGACACCTGATGAATGTTACTACTATATTTGCACATCAGTGTTGATTGGTTAATATAAATTTGATGATGAGTACATGTGGTTCTTGCTTTTCCATTCTTGTGATATTTCACTTAGTAGAATGGGCTCCAGCTCTATCCAGGATAATACAAGAGGTGCTAGATCACCACTGGTTTTTGTGCCTGAGTAGAACTCCATGGTATACATATACCACATTTTCTTAATTCACTCATGTATTGATGGGCACTTGGGTTGTTTCCAAATATTTGCAATTGTGAATTGTGCTGCTATAAACATTCTAGTGCAAATGTCTTTTTTATAGAATGTCTTTTTTCCCTTTGTGTAGATGCCCAGTAATGGGATTGTTGGATCAAATGATAGTTCTACTTATAGCTCTTAGAGATATCTCCATATTACTTTCCACAGAGGTTGTACTAGTTTGAATTCCACCAGCAGTGGGGGAGTATTCCTGTCTCTCTGCAGTCACAGTAACATTTGGGGCTTTTTGATAAAGGCCATTCTTTCTAGAGTTAAGTGATAAATCTTTTAGTCCCAACCAACTACTCTTTCAAAGAATCTCAATTAGCATAACTCTGGTCTTCTTTCTAACTCTGCACATTCCATTCCTGGGAGGTGGAGTGACTTAAGAAAGGATAATTGGACATATTTGGCTCCACTCTGTCTTTCTCCTTCCACTGGGGAAGCTGCCCAAAGAGAGCATAAGTTCTTCTCTGTTCTTCCATGAAAGGCCTCCCACATGTTGCTGTCTTTGGACAAAGGGTAAGGACCACCCTAATTGTAGTCTTTGATGCAAATAAAGGCCATATTCTAAACCTGGCTTTTATTCATAATAAAAAAGATATTTGATATCCATCTTCTTTGCTCTTTGTGTAATTTCTTACTATTTCAGTATCCAAATATGAAAGCAGTTACTCTTGAGTGTTTTTCTCAGAAATATCCAATAGCTATAATAAAATAGGCAAAACAAAATCCTCATCTGTCTCATAACAATGAATTCAAGGTACTTTTCACATAAGTAAAAGAGAAAGGAAATTAACAAGGAAATTTAAAGAGGAAATTCTGCTTTAACTGTAAGATTATTCTTATAAACAATATGATTATCTGATAATAATACAATACAATAATAAATAAAGTAAAAAACTGGTTTTTATCTACTATGCCAAGTATGATTCCTCTGTTTTCTTTTTGTTTGTTTGTTTATTCAAGAAAATCTTTTAAAAAGTTGGATTGACCAAATGCGAGAGACTTGTCCTGGCATTGTATAATCACAGCCAGAAATGTTGAATAAATAAATCAATATAATGGAGCTGTATATTAAAAACAACAAGCAGAGTTTGTCCTAAATGTTTGCCCCATAGCCAGGTTTGCTTTGAGCCAACATATGAAAGATTTTGTGATTAGGCCCCAAAGCACAAAAATACCAATTAATTATGATGATTATATATGTCTTCATTAGTAGTCTATAAATAAATCATGCACAGCATTATGCAGTCAGCTATCCTGGAAAAATGTTCTTCTAGAGGGCTGTGAAAGCAGCTTAATTAATTATAAATGCTCTGCAACTTATCACATATTATATTTTGAAATGTTAAAACATACATATATACACATGTTCTATATGTGTGGGGAGGTATCTGTCAAACTGTTTCAGAGTTTCTTTATACTATTTACCACTAAAATCCCTTCCAGAATCAAACTGAAGATTTGTTAAAAATCTATATTTAATTGTTAAAAGTAAAACTGTCATTTAGAACACTTATATTTCCAATCACTCTCATGTTTTCAGATGACAGATTGTTTCTCTTTGATATTTACCTTCTGTGCTCCCAGAAATGCTTTGTAAATGTGTTCCTCTCCTCTTCCCACCTCATTCTCTTCCTGCCCTCAGAAGATTTTTGACATTTATTCAAAAAGATTTCTTCCTGAAAGTGTTGCAGTTATTAAAAAACACTTAAATTATGATTGTAATTAATCCATTTGTGCAAGGTATCCTTCGTTCACTCCTCCAGCTCCTCTGTTCCCCCACGCACCCTGCTAGACCAGTGGGAGACTGACCTCTATGAACTGCATCAAGCAGTTCCCTTGCCCTCCGGTTTCCAGTTGAGCTCGGCTAATGGGGATCCCTGGCAGGAGATCAGAGGTAGGTAGGAAAATTTATTTCCCTTGCTCCTTTTCTGCAGGTTGACTGTGTAGCTCCACCAAAGGTCACAGCTCCTGACAGGTGATTCTTGCCACACAGATCTCGCTATGAGTTTTAGTCTTTTTAGCTCTAAGGGTGATAACAGGTCTCACCACTGTAACTGGCTCTAAGGTACTGCATTATCTCTTTTGATTTCTCTATACCCTGCTCTAGCTTTTGTAGATTATCCTTTTATTAAATTCATTTCAAATTAGCCAATTTGAGTACATAATCTGTTTCCAGCAAGGCCCTGACTAATATGTAATTCTTTTTATAAATTGTTCAAACAATACAAAAATAGAGAGAGTAAAGCATGAACGCCCTCATTATATCTTTTGATTGTGAACACTGAAAATACAATTCAAATTGGCTTAAGCACCTGGATTTTTCTAGTGCTCTGAGTCAGTACATCACAAACAGAAACACAAGCAGAAAGATGCACTTTTCATCGCTAGTTATTATTTAAATAGGCCAGAATAGAAGTTCAGGGTACCATCAAGTTCAGGGTACTCATACCTTGTGTATACTACCCCAGGTATGAGTTTGTATCAGTCAGGGTCCAGTCATAAGACAAAATCAAATCAGTTATTTTAATAATAACAGTTTTATATACACAATTTTAATTAGGTATTGAAGAATTAAAAGGGCAAAAAGAAAATTACATGATTCTGGAAGGAGCATCTGCAGGCAGCAGTTACCCTACTAGCAAACATGCAAGCCTGGAGGAAGGGCCCTACAGAGTCAGAACTCAAACTTCAGAGAAAGGCTGCTGCTTCACCCATGCTGGTGTCTCTTAGCTTGGAGGAGATACCTTATGGAGTAAAGCCCAGGCCTCTGAAGAGGGATGTTAAGTGACAGCAGCAGGGGCTGGAGTTTCTGCAGGATCATGTCGAGACTGGTTCTGCAAATGTTGAAGAAGTGCAAAGTCATTTAGACACTCTACCGAAACAAACTGCTGCTACCAGGGGGACAAGGTGAGATGAGGCTAAGGTGATGCTCAATGACAGAAAGCAAACAGGAAGCCAGCACCAAACAAACAAGAGGAGAAAGTTACTTTCTCTCCTCCATCCTCACAGCTCCCTCTAGTGCTTTCTGCTGGCCAAGAATAACAGGAAGGCAGCTGGCAGAGCAGACATGTAGTTTGCAGATTTAGCATCACAGAACAGAATTTAGAAGGAAGAGTTTGAGCTGAGAGGCAATAACTTAATAACTGGCATAAGGTAATGGCCAGAAGTCAACTACACACACTCGTTGATTAAAGACACAGTTGCAGATTTCCAACTTTCTACCAAACCTTGTATGAGGCTAAATTGTCTTATCCTCAGGGAAATGTAGGCCCTAACTAAGGAAGTTAATATGAGAAAGAAGACAATTAAAACATAATGTGAGAAGATGAGATGTTCAAGGTGCTATGTTAAAGGTGAGAACATGAAGCTTTCGGGGGAGCATTTCAATTAGCGATGTATGGTCAGTGAGAGTATTCTATTGGAGGTGATGATGAGGTGGGTGCTGAATTCTCAAAAGAATGATAATCAGATTTTTGAAAACAGGATGCTCAAGAATCAGGGTAATTCCACCAGAGGAATTTTCTGGTTAGAACACAGGAGCCACTCACTCTGCTAACCCTGGACACCACTGCACTAGACTTGTTGTCTAGTGCACAGAAGCTGGGCACAGATGCCATGAACAAAACTATAGTTGGTCAATTTTTAACAGGCCCCTTTTATTTGTATCACTTCCTCAAAATTAAAAGTGAATCATACAGTAGGCTTGAACCTAGGTCAGTTGCCCTGCTCTAGGTGGTAGGGAAAAGAAAGAAGAACATATGACCCCATCAGTCTGACGTTAAACCCTGGATTCTCCAAAATTCACATAGTCAGTCCTTTTATCCCAAATAAGATAAGAATTTGTATTAGGGATTTAAATCATGCACAGTAGAAATTGTCTCTTTGGCAACCTAGAATTCATATAAAATCTTCTCATTTGGACTGATCAAACCTCCTGTCTTATTCTATGCAACTTTCTCTAATAGCAAAAATCCACTTCACCAATGTCCAAAAGGGAAACTATCCTAAACCTCTCCAGTTACTGAATCCAGTTCCAAGACAAGAATCCTTGGATTATCTCTGTACTGATCCTTGTTTTCTTGGATCCACTCTTGATTGTTGAAATATATCTGAAATTATAAACAATAATCACCCATACCTGTCACAGTAGTGGCTGAAAGGAAATGAGAAGTAGATTTATATCAATCCTTCATTCTTAGGAGCTCTGAACTCTTGCTAGTCTTATCTTTTATGGTCATGGTCACATGAAAATTTCCCAGGGCACCAGCTGGATACCCACCCTTCCTGATGTATTATGCATCATAAACCTCTTTCCTCTCGATTTTCAGGATCTATTGCCCTGTTCAATATAGTAACTCCTGTTTTTTCTACTGACTCGGGTCAGAAGACTCTGAATTGGCCAGATGGTACTGTTTATTTCCATGCAACCATTGTTGAGTACCCTGGTGTAACATTTACCCCTTGGATATCAGTAATATTTAAGTCAGTAGTTCCAATGAACTCAGAGATGGGAATAAAATAATTGTGAATGGCTGATTAGATTTAATTGGAAGAGGCGATAATTCTAATTCTACTTCTTAGTTTTTAGAACTATGTATACTGACTATTAAAGAAATAGCAACATATATTGGTCAATGTTTCAAATCATAGGTAGTATCTTATTATCTGGTATCACAATTTAATACTTCAATAAAGTATATGATAAGACTAAAGAAACCCAAGGGCAGTATCCCATTGTCTTGCTTCTTTCATAGGAAATTGAGTTTCTTGCTTAAAAGAAATTATGAGAAATATCATGATGTAGAATAAGAAATTCAGTTGTACAGACATTCATGACAATGCTGACTTGAGGCACTGCAGGAACTCTCCATGAGAAAAGCAGTAAAATAATCATCATCCAATGCCCAAACCCATGATATAATATTATAAGGTTCAGATTTACTACTTTTAGTAAAATATCTTGGTACACTGGTAAAGGGAATCTTGTGTTGCTGCACTTATGAATAGTCTTAATATTTTTCACCATAGCCATTTTTTTAAATAAATAAGTTCTAAAGTTGCTGAGGAAGGGAGATGGCTGACTTTGAAAGATTAGGTTCTCTTGTCCAGCTAACTATTATAAGCCTACTCTGCTGGAATTCTCCTCTGGGTTAACATGTAGCATGGATAATTTTTATGTTGTGAGCCCTTTCCAAGAAAATTTTCCATGCTTCTCTCCCCCATCCCCCAAATCCTTGTCATTAATCTTTCAGTTCAGTACCCTGCCTTTGAAATTCCTTATTATCTAGGCAAACCAATAGCTACTTCTCATACATTCTAGTAGGTTAATATTTAAAGCAATTTGAAATCATTACAAAGCTCTACATGATATACTAGCATTAGAGAAGATTGAATTTCCTATGACATTATTTTGCCCATGAGTTCCGCAAGTGATCCAGTAGGTTTTAGAAAAAGAAAATCCTCTCAATGGACAAAATCAATTAATGTGTTTAATGATTTTGTCTGAGTATCTCTCTTTGTCTGAGTATCTCCAAAAGATTTGTGCATTGCACTTTCAACAGGAAACTCTTACCTTAGAAAGTGGCTACAGGTACCGGGTACCTATATGGGGAGGAATAAGGAAGTTTTATAGTATGTTCTTCAGTGTCAATGGGCTTTCAATGGGAGTTAGGGTGTTTAGGGTGCCAAAATATTCTTTTCCTACTGATTCTCTAATTTTCACATAAGAGACAAGGAAAAGCACTGAATTCAATTGATAGTCTAATTTTACTATCTCTAAGACCACATTTTGTTTTTTGCCCGCTCGGTCCCTGCAGCAACAAAAGATAAGAGATTCTTTTATCTTGATCTGAAAAACTCCCTGGATTTCAGTCAGTGCTGTGAGCCTAGAATTCAAGGATTTTAACTTGTCATTCTCTTTCTTTAAGCTGTTCATTGATGTTCAAAACAGCTGCCCCTTCTCTAAGTCCATAAATTCCTCATGTATAACCTACTATTTTGTGGTAGGGGCAACTCAATTCCCAAAAGTCATTCCTGCAATAAGCACTTGATGCCAGGTGACTACAGGCAATGATTTGATTAGCTTTTTCACTATTGCTGAATTCCCATCTTGGCATTTAAGCAAGATTTCAACTAGTTTCTGACCCAGCTATGCAGATAAAGAATTGACAATCCCCACATTTCATTGCAAGTTATCTGATACACGTCATTCCATGGTAAAAATTTTTTTCCCTCAGTTAGAAATCTTGGATGTGAGCAGCAAAAGCAGCTCTCGCTAATAAAAGGAGAAAATAAATTTGTTGAAATAATGTTGGGTAGCTCATAGAATTAGTTGGCAGGATGGGGGAACTGTTAGGAAAATGGGCAGAAAACAACAGAAACTTTGTAGGGGGAACCACAGCCAAGATTATGCTGAAGAAATGCTCTTGTTTGGATGCCCCATAGGTACTACCAGTGCCAGTGCCAAGCTCTGCCACTGAATAATACCTCTGCTGTGTACAATAGAAAATAATAAATGGTGGCTTCAAATGACACAAATCCAAACACAAATCATTGGTAAGCATGAGAAAGATTGCAAAGCAAACAGGACAGAAACAAAAGTTCATCTCTTTTGTTGATATTCATGAATGTAATAGAAGAAATCCTTATTTGAGATTTAAGGGGGAAGAAGTTTTAAGGGACATTGATTAATGTACCATCATCACCCAATATGTTCCATTATGATCAATTATCAGTTGCTTGACCTTGAGAAAGTGACTTTTCCTTAGTGTGACTGGCTCATTGTTCCTATAATAAAGATAATATCTACTGCATGAGATATCATGTGGGAAAAATGAGTTAACATACACAAAACACTTGGAAAAGTACCTAGCTCATAATATGCATTTTATAAGTGTTAGTTAACTACTAGTAGTAGTATTGAGGTAAGGGGCAACAGTAAAGTTACTTCATGTTTGAAGAAAAGAAATACAAATACATAAGTACAAAATAAGAGAGCATTTGTGTAATTGTTACTGTGATCAATTTTAAAACCGCCATTGAACAACTTGGTCAATTAGGTATCTATCACTTTTTATCTAATCTTAAACAAGTTAACACATAATAATTGCAGGAGTTTTTCTCAGAGCTAATACATTTCTCTTCAGATTGAAGTTTATTTATAAAAGTAGCTAATATACTGGGAATAGATAGAAAATTTAGTTAAGCATATCTAATAGGAACTAAGCCAACAATACACTTGACGATAAAAAATTAGTGGCACTCCCATTAAAGTGAGAAACAAGACAAGTATGCCACTATTGCTACGGCTTGTGTTTCTAGCTCATGCAATTATACAAAGTAATTCATATAGTAGATATATAAATTATAGGGAAAAAATCACCCTTGCAGAAAACATGATTGCCTATCTCAAAAAAAAAGGTTTAATTAAACAAAAAAATTTAAAAATAGGCCTAATGAAACAGTTCTAAAAATGATAGAGGGCAAGACAGCTGACCAGAAGTCCTTAGAGCTCATCTTCCCGACAAAGATAACCAAACAACAAATAAACAACTACATTTTGATGAAAATAACTAAATGAGAGCACCAGAGTATATCAAAGGAGTGGCCGAAACCCTTCAGAGCACAGAAACCCAGGAGCCACATGGAAAACAGAAGAAAACACTTGCTTCCACCACCCCATATCCAAGTTGGGATCCACTTGGAAAAAGGAGAGCCTTTACCTTGCAGGGAAAAGGTAAGCAAGAGGACCTCATAAGACCCATCCCCACTTTGAACACCTACAGTCCTCACAATGGGGACATCTCCAATCTACACAGACACTAAGCCCCGCTAAGGGAGCAGTCTGGAGTTCCCCAGCTATATTCCCCTGACATTGTGCTGCCCACCCCCCCTCAATCTTCTACCCCATGGCACATGTGGCTACTGCACCACACCATTTTGAAACTGGAACTACTGTTGGATTGTTTTCTGCTCTGGGGACATGAACCCTTCCATCTCTGGCTTTGCTGCTGCTAAGCCACACCCACCTGGTTTCCTGCCATCTCTAAGCTGAGCTGATATACATGCTACCCCATGAGGAAGAGCTGCCACAAAGCCATTCCATCTACTCCTTCCAGTCACTGGTGTGCTCCATTCCTTAGGGCCTGAGCTGAAGTGGTACACTACCTCTCCAGGAACTGGTGCCTTAGCAGCCACACATGCCAAGGCTGAACTGATGTGGTACACTATATCCCAGGGAAACAGAGCATTGGCTGAGCTGACACACTTTGCCTTATAGTCTAAACAACTGTGGAACCATGCTCCTCTGGAATTGGACTAGCCCCCTTACTTCTCAGCTGCTGAGACAACTCCTTCACCCGGGATATAGAATCATCACTATGCTGCTACCTGCCACCCCTGAGATCAAGCAACAACTGTGTTTTGTCAGTCTTGGTTTTTGCTTCCACCCCACCCCCGCACCCCACCCCCGCACCCCACCCCCCATCCCCTTACCCCCTGTGTAGCTGAGGATACTGCCGTGCCCCACTATCCCAGGTTCCAGGGGCATCACTATACTGTACTACATCTTCTGGTGCCCAAGTTGCTACTGTGGCCTCATGGCTCTTGTGCTCAAATTGCAGCTATATTCTGCTCCCTGAGCTCAAACCTCTGGAGTGCCCTTTCTTCCCTGGAGCAAGGCATGATATGCCCCACCCCTAAGGGTCAGAGTCACAGCTACAACCTGGCTTCCTGGGCTTGAGCTGCTGGAGAGGTGCCTCAGAATCACAGCCCCTAGCATTGTAGGCAATATGCATCCCACTTTTGCCTCAGAGAGCAAACCTGCACCCCACAAACCAGGTGCCACAATAGGTTCCCGAGACTTTGAGGCCAGGACTCCAACACCACAACCACTTTGAGCACCTACACCCTAGAACCCAGAGTCACTGTAGCTGACTGTGGGCTGTGTCAGAAACAACACCAGCAGGGATTCCTTCAGATAAGACAGTCTATTGTGGGAAATTGAGAACAGGAGGACTCCCAAAGCTCTTGTTACCAAGGACCCTAACAACTTATGCTGTTACAGCCACTTCAACAGATTCATACAACTTAGGCCACTGAGGCACCCAGAGTCAGCACTAGTGTTGATTGCAGCTGAAGAAGCTGCACAGGAGCTATATCACAGCATCTACTTAGAAAATAGCCACTGCACCTTTCCCAACTAACACACTAAGATACAACTGCAGCTGAAAAATTTTCCCTAAGAAAGTCACTCTATAAATTTTGGAGGCGGTGATTGCTCCACTAGATGTGCAGACATCAGCATAGGGATACAAGCAACATGAAAAAGCAAGGAAACATGACAACTCCCAAAGGAATACAATAATTCTCCAGTAATCGACTGTAAAGAAAAGAAAATCTTAAAAATTACCTAAAAATGAATTCAAAATAATGATTTTAATGAAACTCAGTGAGATACCAGACTACAGATAGACAATTCAACTAAATCAGAAAAGTAATGCATGATTTGAATGAGAGAGATAGATATTATGAAAAAGAACCAAACACAAATCTTGGAGCTGCAGAATTCAATGAATGAAATAATACAATATAATAGAGAACATCAACAGCAGACTATATCACATGAAAGAAAGAGTCTCTGAACTTGAAGATAGGTCTTTTGAAATCACCTAGTAAAAGGGGAAAAGGAGAAAAGAATGTAAAAGAATGAAGACAGCCTATGAGACTTATGGAAAATCATTAAGTGAACAAACATTCACATTATGAGAGCTCTAGAAAAAGAGACAAAGATAGGGTCCAAAAGGTTATTTAATGAAATAATTGCTGAAAAGTTCCCACATTTTGGAATAGATATCAACATTCAGATATGTGGAGCTCAAAAGTTCTCAGTTTCAATACAAAGAGGTCCTCTCTGAGGCACATTATAATTAAACTGTCAGTAGTCAAAGACAGAAATAAAGCTTTTAAATTATTATGGGTACATAGTAGTTATATATATTTATGGAGAACATAAGATATTTTGATATAGGTTAAAATGTGTAATGATTGAATCAGGATAACAGAGGTATCAACACCTCAAGCATTTTCCATTATTTTTTGTTAGGAACATTCCAATTTCATTCTTTAGTCATTTTAAGATATGTAATAATTCATTTTTAACTATAGTCATTCTGTGCTACCTAATACTAGATCTTATTCATTCTATCTAACTGTGTTTTGTATCCATTAACCATACTCATTTTACACATTTCTCCCCTCTACCCTTCCTATCCTCTGGTAAACATCATTCTACTCTCTATCTTCATAAGTTTAATTTAAAAAATTAGCTCCCATATATAAGAACATATGAAATTTGTCTATTTGTGCCTGATTTGTTTCACTTAACATAATGTCCTCTAGTTTTATCCATTTTGTTGCAAATGACATTATTTCATTCTTTTTATGGCTAAATAATATTCTATTTGTGTATGTATTCCATAGTTTCTTTACCCATTCATCTGTTGACCAACACTTTGGATGATTCCATATCTTAACAATTATGAATACTGCTACAATAAATACGGGAGTGTAGCTTTGTCTTTAATATACTAATTTCCTTTCTTTTGGATATATATCCACCAGTGGAATTTGGGAGTAATATGCTAGTTCTATTTTTAGTTTCTTGAGAAACCTCCATACTGTTTTCCACCCTGGCTGTACTCAATTACATTCCCACCAACAGTGTATAAAGGTCCCCCCTTCTCCACATTCTCACCAGCATTTGTTATTGACCATTTTAGCTTTGATTAACTGGTGTTAGATGATACTTCACTATAGTTTGGATTTGGATTTCTCTGATAATTATTTATGTTAAATGTTTTTTCATATACTTGTTAGCTAATTATATATCTTCTCTTGTGAAATATCAATTCAGACCTTTGACCCATTTCTTAATTGGGTTATTAGATTTTTATCCTACTAAGTTGTTTGAGCTTCTCAAATATTTTATTTATTAATTCCTTGTCAGATGGGTAGCTTGCAAATATTTTCTCCCATTCTGTGTGTTTTCTCTTCATATTTTTTATTGTTTTCTTTGCTTCACAGAAGCTTTTGAGCTTGATGTTATCCCATTTGTCCACTTTTGCTTTGGCCCTCTTCACTTTTGAGATCTTACTCAAGAAATCTTTTCCTAAACCAATGTCTTAGAGTATTTCCCCAAGGTTTTCTTCTAGTAGTTTAATGGTGTCAGGTCTTAGATTTGAGTCTTTAATCTATCCTGAGTTTAATTTTGTATATAACAAAAGATAGGGGCCTAGTTTCATTTTTTTGCATATGTATTTCCAGTTTTCTCAGCACCATTTATTGACAAGATCATCCTTTCCCCAATTTATGATCTTGGCATCTTTGTTGAAAGTAAATTCACTATAAATTTGTGGATTTATTTCTGGGTTCTCTATTCTGTTACATTGATCTATTTGTCTGTTTTAATGTCAATCCCATGCTGTTTTGGTTATGTTAGCTTTGTAATGTAACTTGAAGTCAGATAATGTGACTCCTTCAGTTTTGTTTTTTTCTCAAGAAGGCTTTAACTATTCTGCATTTTTATTGGTTGCACATAAGTTTTAGGATTTTTTTCCTATTTCTGTGAATAATGTGATCAATATATTTACAGAGATTACATTGAATATGTAGATTGTTTTGAGTAGTGTGGACATTTTAACAATATTGATTCTTCCAATCCATGAACACAAAATATCTTATTGTTTTGTGTCTTCTTCAATTTCTTTCATCAGTGTTTTACAGTTTTCATTGTTGAGATCTTTTACTTCTTCGGTTAAGTTTATTCCTAAATATTTTATTTTATTTGTAGCTATTATAAATGGGATTGCTTTCTTGGTTTCTTTCTCTTATTGTTCACTATTGACATATAGAAATGCTCCTCATTTTTGTATATTGATTTTGTACCATACAGTTTTACTAAATTTGTTTATCAGTTCTAAGAGTTTTTTTGGTGAACTCTTTAGGCTTTTCTGAATGTAAGATAATATCATCTGCAAATGAAGATAATTTGACTTCTTGTTTTCAAATTTGGATGCCCTTTATTTCTCTCTCTTTTCTGATTACTCTAGTGAAATCTTCCAGTACTCTGTTGAATAACAGTAGTGAAAGTGAGCATCCTATTTCTTGTTCCAGATCTTAAAGGAAATGCTTTTTAAGTATTTTCCCATTCAATATAAACTTGCTGTGGGTCTGTTGTATATGACATTTATTGTGTTATGACATGTTCCTTCTACAACCTGTTTTTTGAGAGTTTTTATCAAGAAGTAATGTTGAATTTATAAAATGCTTTTTTAGCATCCATTGAAACGATCATATGGTTTTTGTCCTTCTTTTGTTGATATGATGTATCATGGTTATTGATTTGTAAATGTTAAATGAATGACCTTTGCATTCCTGGGATGAATCACAGTTGATCATAATAAATGATATTTTTAATGCGCCATATAATTCAGTTTGTTAGCATTTTATTGAGAATTTTTACAACTATGATCATCAGAGATATATTGGCCTGTAGTTTTCTTTTTTCTAGTTGTTGTTATATCTTTTTCTCGTTTTGGTCAAGCCATAACCAGTTTTGGTTGAAGTCATAAGCAGTTAAGTCCTAGGCTTTTCTTTGATGGGAAACTTTTTATTTCCACTTCTGTCTTGCTAGTTGTTATTGATCTATTGAGGTTTTGGATTTCTTCAAAGTTCAATCTTGGTATATTGTATGCCTTCAGGAATTTATCCATTTTTTCTAGGTTTTTAGCATACAGTTACTCATAGTCGCCCCTAATGATCCTTTGAATTTCTGTGGTGTCAGTTGTAATGTTCCTTTTTTCATCTCTGATTTTATTAACTTGGGTATTCTCACATTTTTTTCTTAATAAGTTGGGCTAAAGATTTGTCAATTTGTCATTTATCTTTTCCAAAAGCCAACTTTCTTGTCTCAATTGTATTTATTTCTGCTCTGATCTTTATTATTTCTTATCTTCCACAAATTTTGGGTTTGGTTTGCTCTTGCTTTTCTAATTTTCTAAAATGTGTCGTCAGGTAGTTTTTTAAGTTACAATTTTTTGGGTTTCATATGTTGGCAAGGATATGGAGAAAAGGGAAGCCTTTAAGCCAACAAGTCTGTTGATGGGAAAAGAGATTGGTCCAATCATTATGCTTAATAATATGTAGGCCCTACAGAAATTAAAAAATAAAATGACCATATGACTAGCAATCCTTCTGTGTATATACCCATGAAAAATAAAATTACCACCTTATAAAGATAATCTGATCTACCTTGTTCACTGCAGAATTATTCCCACTAGCAATGGTATAGAAAAACCTGGGTGTCTGTCAATGGGCTAATGGATAAAGAAACTGTGGTATATATAACACAATGAATTATTACTCAGCCTTAAAAAAAAGGAGAAGATCTTACCCTTTATCAAAACATGGATGAAGTAAGTTGACATTATGCTAAATGAAATAAGCCAGACACAAAAAAGAAAATATTGCATGATCTCACTCACACATGGAATAAAAAAAAGTCATATATATACAGATAAAGAATAAAACAGTGATAATCAGGCTGGGAGTGGGGGAGAGGAAATAAGAAGATATATAGCAAAGGATATAAAGTAGCAAATATGTATGATAATCAAGTTGAAAGATGGAATGTACAACATGAGGACTATAGTTATTAATAATAATAATGTACTGTATTCAGGAGTTTTGTTAAATGTATAGATTATAGTTAGTCTTGTTACAGAAGGAATGGGTAATTATGTGAGATAATGGATATGTTAATTTGTTCCACCATAGCAACCATTTTACTGTATATATCTTATAACATAATGTCGTCTACCTAAATACACACAATAGAATTTATTTAAAAAAATGAATAAAAAAGTGAATCCCAAATAGCAGGAAAATTGAGTACCATTTCAACAAAGAAAAATTGATGATTTTGCTCATCACATACATAAGCCATAACCACTAGAAAATCTAATAGCTATGTACAATAAAAATATAGTGGAAATTCACAGTGATAGCAAAACCTATAAGATTCTTACTGCTTAATTTGACAAAAAATGTGCAAACTCTAAGTGAAGGAAAAATACAACTTTATCGACAACATAAAATATATGAAGAATTCTTTCTCCCAGATGATCAGAATCAACTTTAATTCTCCTTAATTGTTATTTTTCCTCCAAATCAGTTAATGAGTTTAAAGAATTCCCAATCAAATTCAATTTTTAAATTATACTTGACAAATTGATTCAAAACTGTTTTTGTTTGTTTAAAAATATTTCTCAACTAAAAGTATTGTTGAAATTTTGGTCAATATAATTCTTTGTTGGATGGAATTCTTTCACATATTGGAATATGTTAACATATCTGGCCTTCATTTATTAAAGCTAGTGACTAATGCTCAGACATTGTGACACTATAAAATACCCTACAACTTCCAAATATCCCCTTACTTCTATGGAGTGACATAAGATTGAGAATCGGGGGTCTGGAAAACAGCAAATCATACTATAAAACCAAACAAGTAAAACACTGTAATATACACAGAGCAATAAAAAAATAAATCAGTAAAACATAACATAAAGGGTAAAATAAATCTATATATACAGAGAGAAATTGTGCTAATAGTAAGAATGCTCTTTCAAGTCATTGAGGAAAAGATGGACCATATGTATAAATGATGTCAAGGACAAAAATCAAGTTACAGATCTACCTCACACATAAGGAGTCCAAATGGCTTAAAAAACACTAAGTATAAAAAATTAAATAAGTAACCTCCTGGAGCAACTATATATTTAAAGAAGCTGGTAAGCAATACCTTCCTTAGAAAGAAAAAAATTAGAAAACAATGACAGATTTGACTATGAAATATTTAAAACCGTATAATGACAGCATAAAAATATTAAAAGCAGCATGCAGAAAAGGAACAAAAATTAACAAATGATTAATACCAGGAATATAAAGTGTTCCTATATAGTGATAAGAAAATAACATCAATAGAAAAAAAATGATAATATAAAGGAAGAAAGTTTAGAATCAGTTTGATGATTTTTGAAACACACACATCCTATTGAAACTTGCTTGAGATAACTTGCAAATAAATTAATTTGCTGTGAAGTGACATCTTTAGAGTATTGAGACTCCCAATCCAATATATTATTTTACTGAAAAAGATTTTTAGACATAAGACCAATAGCTTTCTTCAATTGAAGGCTGATTCTGATGATTAATAATGTCCATTCAGAATCAGACAAAGAAAGGAAGAAAGATAGAAAGAAAAGAGAGAGAGAGAGAGGAAGGAAGGAAGAAAGGAAGGAAGGAAGGAAGGAAGGGAGGGGAAGGAAGAAAAGGGAAGGAAGAAAAGGGAAGGAAGGAAGGAGTGAAAAGAGAACAAGAGAAACAACCTAGTTATATTCTGGCAAAATATGTGAGTTTCAAGGCTTAAAAAATTTTGGGGGTGAGAGATGAGGAAAATTTGTTGAAAAAAATTAAAGTATCATGAAAAAATAATAAAAATTAAATTTGTATCCTCTATAGCATTATAATAATTGTCTGTAATAAACTTGATTTACAAAGTAAGATATATTGAGTTATGGTTGAAGAAAAGTTGAAAATTACCAATGAATTCTCTTAAATGGAAGATCTCAATAGGTATATTTTCATTTATCAGGCAGAGCCCTGGGGAACACCTACATGTAGTACATGGCAGAGGTGAAGGAGGTAGTAAATGATACAGTAGGGGCAGAAAGGCATGAGAAAAAGATGACATCCCAGGAGCCAAGGAAAGGGAGAATTTTAAAACAAGGGTTTGGCAATGCCTGAAGGTGAGAGATCAAATAAGAACAATGAGTGAAAATTGTAGACTTGTTAAAAAGTCATTAGTGCGCAGCCAAAGAAATAGTCATGAAAGTAAACAGACAACCTACAGAATGGGAGAAAATTTTTGCATTCTACGCATCCAATAAGGGGCTGATAATTAGAATATACTTAGAACTCATGAAAATCAGCAAGAAAAAATCAAATAACCCTATTAAAAAGTGGGCAAAGGACTTGAACAGAAACTTTTCTAAAGAAGACAGAAGAATGGCCAACAAACATATGAAAAAATGCTCAACATCTCTAATCATCAGGGAAATGCAAATCAAAACCACAATGAAATATCACTTAACTCCAGTGAGAATGGCCTTTATCAAAAAGTCTCCACACAATAAATGCTGGCGTGAATGCGGAGAGAGGGGAACACTCCTACACTGCTGGTGGGACTGCAAACTAGTTCGACCTCTGTGGAAAGCAATATGGAGATACCTTAAAGCGATACAAGTGAATCTACCATTTGATCTAGCAATCCTATTGCTAGGCATCTATCCAAAAGATCCAATGATACTCTACAAAAAAGACACCTGCACTCGAATGTTTATAGCAGCACAATTCATAATTGCAGGGCTGTGGAAACAACCCAAGTGCCCATCAATCCAAGAATGGATTAATAAAATGTGGTATATGTATACCATGGAGTACTATTCAGCTCTAAGAAACAATGGTGATATAGCACATCTTATATTTTCCTGGTTAGAGCTGGAACCCATACTATTAAGTGAAGTATCCCAAGAATGGAAAAACAAGAACCACATATACTCACTAGCAAATTGGTATTAACTGAGCAGCACCTAAGTGGACACATAGGTACTACAGTAATAGGGTATTGGGCAGATGGGAGGGGGGCGGGTATATACATATATAATGAGTGAGATGTGCACCATCTGGGGGATGGTCATGCTGGAGACTCAGACTTGTGTGTGGGGGGGAATGGGCATTTATTGTAACCTTAAAATCTGTACCCCCATAATATGCCAAAATAAAAAAAAAGTCATTAGTGAGTTTACCAGAGTAGAAGCAGATAATAGATTGTAGTATTAGGGGAGAACAGGAAAATAGGTAGCATTTCCAAAACCTTTACTTATGAAGAAGAAGAGAAAGAATGTGCTAAATCAACGAAATTTTAATTTGAGAGCTTTTATTTGCTTCTTTCATGTTTTCAAATTTTCTGTCTCTGTGTAAAACAATACTAGGACCAGATTAAGCTATGTAAAATAATACTGATAACAAGGAATAATAACTTAGGTATTTGCTTCTGTAAGATATGACTCTGAACCAATAGTTTATTAAGAATAACAGCTTGCTCTCATCCAAGTTCTAATCAGGCTCAACCCTGCTTACCTTCCAAAATCAGATGAGATTAGGTGCATTCAGGGTGGTAAGGCCTTAGACACAAAAGTCAACTCACGATGGGTAACAGACTTAAAGCTAAGGTGCAAAATCTTAAGAATTCTGGAGGAAAATGTTGAGAAGTCTCTTTTAGACATCAGCCTAGATAAAGAATTTATGAAGAAGACCTCCAAAACAATCACAGCAGCAACAAAAATAAACAAATGGGACCTGATCAAATTAAAAAGCTTCTGCACAGCCAAGGAAACTATCATTAGAGTGAATAGACAACTTACAGAATGGGAGAAAACATTTGCTTTCTACACATCTAATAAAGGACTGATAACAAGAATCTATATAGAACTTAAAAAAATTAACAAGAAAAAAATCAAATAACCCTATCTATAAATGTGCAAAGGACATGAACAGAAACTTTTCAAAACAAGACAGACTAATGGCCAGCAAACACATAATAATGTGCTCAATATCTCTAATCATTAGGGAAATGCAAATCAAGTACCTCCATAATATGCTGAAATAAAATAAAGATAAAAAAATAAAAACACTTTGGTAGGGAAGACCAGCATTCAATCACCTAATAATTAAAAAACTATAATGAAATATCATCTAACTACAGTGAGAATAGCCTCTTTGGAAAAGTCCCAAAATAACAAATGCCAGGTATGGATGTGGAGATATTGGAACACTCTTATACTGCTGATGGGACTGAAAATTAGTACAACCCCTGTGGAAAGTAATTGGGAGATACCTCAAAGAGCTAAAAATAGAAATAGTATTTGATCCAGAAATCTTACTACTAGGCAACTATCCAAAAGAAAAAAAGTCATTCTATAATAAAGACATCTGCATGTGAATATTTATAGTAGCACAATTTACAATTGCAAAGATGTAAAAACAACCCAAATGCCCATCAATACCTGGGTGGATTAATTAAACGTGGTATATGTATACCATAGAATACTACTCAGCCATAAAAAAACAATGGTGATCTAGCACCTCTTATATTATCCTGGATAGAGCTTGAGACCTATCCTTCAAAATGAGGTATCACGAGGATGGAAAAACATGTACCACATGTACTCACCATCAAACTGGTACTAATCGGTCAACACTAAGGTGCTCACATCGTAGCAGTACTGATTGTGTGTTGGTCAGGTAACGGGGATGGGGGTGTAGGGTGGAGAAGGTTGGGGGTAAGCCCACAGCTAATGGAAACTGGGCACACTGTATGGGGGAAGGACAAGCAGCCAGAGCTGCTTGTAGCTCTGGCTTGGGTGAGGCCAACGCATTTCATGTAACCAAAATATTTGTACTCCCATAATATCCTGAATTAAAAAATAAAAGTAAAACAAAAAAAGAAAGAATAACAGCCTGCTCAAGATGTGCTTTAAGATCTGACTTGCTTTTCTCAGCTATTTGGTAATAAACTCTGCCCAATTCCAGCCAGTTCTCTCTACCTTGAAACACATGGCAAAAACACTAGATCTAGGCCTTAAAACTCTATAAATGCATTCCCTAACTTGTTTGAAACACTATGAAGATGATGTCAGGTAGTGTCTTCTCCCGCTGTATGAGAGTACTTACTGTCTAGGAAATTTAGCTTGAATTGAGCAACAAGGTTTTTAGCAGCTCCTAAGGAGCCAACAGATGACAATTTGTTAATGCTAAGCGTTGTTTGAACATGCTTAAATGTTCATAGGGAGGTTTCGATAGACTCAAAATCATGGTAGAAGCAGAATGAAGAGTAACTCACAGAGATGGGAAGGAATGAGGGAGACATGATAAGATAACATGGCAGAGTTAGCATCTGGAAAGAGGAGACACTTGTACACTATTGTGACAGGAGAAAAGGGGAATGTAAATAATTACATATCCACAATAGAGACAGAAAAAGGGAGAGTCAAGAAGTTAGCACTTGTTTGAGTTTCAACACCTCATAACTGCCTCTGTGCGACAGTCAGGACACGACTGCTGCCACGCCAATGCAACTGGCAACCCAACAGTGGAATGTGGAGTTCATCTGCTGCCAACACTCACTCCTACCAGAGCCTGCCTTTTTTAAAATTTGATTTCAAAATATTAAAGGAATACAAATGTTTTTGGTTATATGGATCATTTTGTAATGCTTGAGTCATGGCTCTATGTGTTCCCATCACCCAAATAGTGTTTACTGTATCCATTAGGTACATTTTTGCCCCTCCCCACGCCCCACTTGATTTCCCCGGAGTTTTACTTCCCTATGTGTGCATGTGTGCTTGTCGATTAGTTCCAGTTTAATAGTGAGTTCATGTGGTGTTTGTTTTTCCGTTCTTTAGATACTTCACTTAGGAAAATGGTCTTCAGTTCCATTCATATTGTTCCAAACGGCATTACTTCATACCTTTTTATGCAGAGGCTGATTTTCTATTCACCCTACCCCAAACAGATGGTATTAACTTTCCTTCTTTTTCCCTTCCATATTGGCAAAAATCAAATTGACACCCAGAACGTTAATTATAAGGGAGTCTTGGGAATGTTTTGCTTGCTTTCTAAATTCTCCAAATATTGAGAAAGTGAAATAAAGGTGTGAAGAGACCCTAACTAACTATTCAGCATGGCTGATGTCTTAATACAGAATCATCTTTGCCTTTCTGATATGAACGTCCCCTTAATAATGCACTAAAAGTTATACAGATTTTTGCTGTGTTATATTTTAGTATCAGTGTTATTATGATAGTTTCAACGTAATATGAAAGTGTTTCATTTTTTTCTATGCTTTGAAACACATTAAATAACATTAAATTATCCAGTTATTAAAGGTTTATTTGAAATTATCCATGAAATCAGTTGTGCCTGGTGCTATTTTAGGAGGTAGTACTTTATGATTCTTTAAATTCATATTATTACTAATAGTATAAATGTTTTAACTACTCAGAGATCACATATAGTAAATTATATTCTTTAAATTTTATCCAGATTTTGCAACATATTTTACTAGATTTGGTCAGCTGTTTTATTTTCTCATTGGGGGGTTACACATTTTATGTCCTCTTTTCCACAATAATCACCATATTTGTTTTATTTTCAGTTATTTAGTTATTTGGTTCAATGCTCACCTGCTAGCCCTTTTGCCTTAGTTTCCCTATTCATTTTTATTTGTGTGTAATGCATCTACTAATAGTTTCTTCAATAACAGTTTGTGGAAACTATATTATCTGCATTCTTGAAGGTTCAAAATGATTTGTTTTCCTTATAGTGAATGACGGTTTGGCTGCATATAGAGCTCTTAAGGCACATTTTCTTTCCCAGTGGTCCTTTGGGACATTGTGCCACAGAAGTCAGGCATTGATTATAACCAGAAGGAGGTTTGGAAGCCAAACTCATTTTCTTCTTCTGCGTAGATTCCATAAGAACCTGGACTTATCTGTCTTGGTCACTGTTTTTTTTTTTTTTTTTTTCCCCACAACTTTTTTTTTTTTTTTCATTGTTTTTNTTTTTTTTTTTTTTTTTTTTTTTTTTTTTTTTTGCTCTGCCTAAAACAGAGTAAGCAGTCAGTAAATACTTGCTGAGTAAGGGAATGGACTTTTTGTTTGAATGTCAGAAGTACTTTATTTTTGTAGTCCAGAAAGTTCACTAGACTATTTCTCTAAATGAGCTTTCCCAAGAACATGGTGTTTCTCTTATAGCCTGAAGGAATACTCACCAGCATCAGGGCTCTCCTTTTGCTCTCTTACCTAGTTATTATATCCTTGACAATCTTTTTTCTTTTTCTTTTTTTTTTTTTATTTCGGCATATGATGGGGATACAGATTTTAAGGTTTCAATAAATGCCCTTTCCCCCTCCCCCCACAAGTCTGAGTCTCCAGCATGACCATCCCCCAGACGGTGCACTTCTCACTCATTATGTATGTATCTACCCATCCCCCCCGCCCCCGTCCCCCTGCCCAATACCCTATTACTGTAGTACCTATGTGTCCACTTAGGTGCTGCTCATTTAATACCAGTTTGCTGGTGAGTATATGTGGTTCTTGTTTTTCCATTCTTGGGATACTTCACTTAGTAGTATGGGTTCCAGCTCTAACCAGGAAAAT